>JSYV01000247.1:0-46242 GCA_000787455.1 Evansstolkia leycettana | reverse complement strand
TCGCATTGGGTGATCCGCTCGGTTGGGTGATCCGCTCGCTTGTGGATTACGTTATATATATATAGTTCGATTGTATGCGACCATAGAATATATCTATATATCCCTCGATCATATGCGACTGTAGGATATATATATAAATGTATGCACTAATGAGGTTAAGCGAGACCTTAATAGGGGTAGAGCATCAATTTTCGGCGAGTAGTTTCTCCATTCCGAAGCTCTACCCCCAGCCACTAAACTTCTACCACCGTTGAGCTGTAACCCCGTCTTATAGATACATATAGAATAAAATGGCATCCTTTCCTTCCCTTTTTTACAAACTCTTGCATGGCTCATCAACTATGCCAATTGAGACGCTAACTCGTTATTTCTTTGACTTTCATTGAGTACTACCCATGAAACTCACTTTCGATGATTTTGTCAAAATAGATTAGAGAGCCGTCACTATGTAGAGTCAAGTCGATGGCTGTATCACAATGAGATCACATTTCTCTATAGGTGTCAAGGTGCGAAACTGGACTTCATGGTCTAAAATGAACACCAGGGAGTCAAAACAAGCCATTGGAAGGCATCTCTTCTAAAGTTGACAATTCTAACATGGTACTCCGTAGAGCATCAGCAGCGCGCGAGCAGCGGGAGAGCAAAGGAGCGAGAGCTTAGTCAGAAAACAGAAATGGACGAGATGCATTTTTTCTCATTGATACTACCTAACTTAGGTAAAAGATACCACTGCATGCTACCGATAGCCACGTACATCGAAACCCCTTAAACCGGAAATTGGCGAGGAAAGATGCCTCAGCAATGAGCATGGCTCGGGACGATTCTGCAGATATCCAATTCCATTCCTTATGAGATAAGTAAGGATTGAGAAGGGTCTTAAGCTGTTTTGGGTTATTGATACCGTGTCTTGTCACATTCACAATAAAACAATGCCTGCAAGTGTTGCTTGATCAGGGGCTCTGATATGGATCAGAGCAGGCGGCAAAGGGACCAACGGACCTCTCTCTAAAGGATCCCCAAATGCCACTAAATCAGCGAACTACAGCGCGCCGCCTGTAGACTACTCCGTCCATTGTCTCCATTCATAATGCAGAACGGTGTCAATAATTTTACAAAGACGCCATTTTTGACGGAATAATGCCATCCCTACCAATATGCCTGCACATTACTGCAATGGAAGGCTAAAAGACATTCGAGTACTATCCTACTAGTATGCGTCTGTAAAGTCGCTTTGAGTGCTAGATTCTACGTAACATGGAGCAGGGATTTGCTACTTTCGATTACATTTATTCACTGCGAGGGCCATGTTCTATCATTTGTAATAAGCTCCAACGTACTATAAAAATGATAGTGGCTTGCGTAGGCGTTCTGATCGGCAGTACAGGCTCTGCATGTCATTCTCCATCATCCATCTAGTCTACACCATGCCGACGTTGCTGACCGAAAGAGGATCCAGTACGGAGTACAGAGTACGGAGTATGGAGACTTGATTTGATGGACTGTGCGCTTATGGTGGATGTCCAGCCACGTCTCATTGTGGGCAATGAGATATTTTGATGTGAATGGTTGTGATACAGTTTCCTAGCCCAGGTTAGCTGGTGCAGTGGTCGTTACTCGTAAATAGTAGCAGTACTGTGTAACTGGTTATTATTATTATGATTATTATTCCCACGGAGCAAGCCCGAAGCAAAGTTTAAGAGTCTCGAGCAGATGTTAGCCGAGCAGACGGCTGTCAAATGCCAATAATGCCATGATATCGATGGATCTTTCAATTCGGTCATTTCCGGGTGCGAGTGGGGAGTTTGGCGGAGTTCAGAGTCTGTGCAACCGAGATAGTACGCGTCTGTTTCAATCCACTGATGGAATTATGATCTTCATTCCACAACGTAATTGATCTTGTTCAGAACTTCTGTGGTACGATTGACCAGTACGTACGGAGATGTAGCAGCCAAGATGTAGCCTGTCAAGACGTAACACGACTCCAAATGATCGACGTCGTGTTCCTGTTGCGAGTGTGGTCCGCAGTACTGTGTAGTGCAACGCTGGGTCGCTGGCATGCCCATGTAAATGTACTCTGTAAACCACCCAACAGTTGATAGCTGTATGTCCGAAAGATCTCCGAACCTAAGTGAGGTAGAACGTAGGGAGTACTGGAACATAGTGACAAGTGCCAGGCAACAGAAGGACACATAATCAATCCGTTCGGCAATGGCTGAATTTCCGATATGCAGGGTCATGGGTTTGGCAATCTGAAGGCTGGAAACGAGTTCGACAGAATATGCATGATGCGAGAAGCTTCAAGCCTTCAACGAGGCACAGGATACTGTAGCGAGTTTCTTTGTGGATGCCTCAATTAGCATAGATCAAGACATCGGGGCTTCTGCTTCCTAAGATTATCCAGCAATTGATCCCTCCCCCTGCAGAGTTGGTACTTGGTATCAGGTTGACTCTGGGCACTTCAGAGCTTTGCATTCAACATGCGATCATTGAGAACGTCATGCCATCTGTAAAGCGTCATCGAGGATTTCCTCATTCAGTTCCTGCTTCTTATCATCGCCTGCATGGCTGTAGACGCACGGCACACGGCCGTAACCGCTTCCAGCAAGTTGCAGATGTGTAATTTCCGGCATCTAACGCTGCGTTGCGTCAACACGGTTCATGCGGGTAAATCATGTCGTGCCACAATGTAAACACTAAATAGTCCGGTACAAGTACAGTACATATACAATAGAGCTCAGACCGCACGTTCATTCTTACGCGCTACACTTGGCCACTGATCCGGTGATCATTGTTCTTATCAAGCGTAATTCCATAGGAGTTAATATGTCCAGAGAAACTATTAACCAATTGGCCGACAGATAACGAGCCCCTTACACTGGCCTGGGAATAACATGAATTACTCTAACGGCGTGGCCGTTCAGCTGCCAGATAGGACATTTAATATTTGTCAAGGATCATCAGTTACAGTTTTGTGGCTGAACAAGTACAGTACGGGGACTCCACCAACGCAGAGCTAGACCATTTGGAATAATGAGTTCTCTTGGAGTTACAAAGTACAGTACGCCAGTAACACTCGAATTGAATACTGAATCTATTCCAGAGGATAACTTCACGAATAACTTCTACCGCTGAGAAGAGGGCAACGTACATTCGCCTGCCCGTTTGCCTTGACCTATAGAAATGGGCATCTTGGAATGACCGTCAAAGGCTCAAGGCATATCCAACCAACTGTTGGAGACATCGCAATCGCAGAATGTCATTTACAATCGGTGTCTCATGAGCAGAGCCTAGCGGTCTGCCTTTTGGTCTTCGCCACTCTAACTGGTGGCCAGCCAAGATTCTCTGATAATCTTATAATGTCGGCCAATTTTCCTCATGTGCCGGAATACTCACCCTTTCGCAACTGCTTCTACATATCTGCGTAGGTAAATTCTTCAATGCTGTCACATCCAACTATTATCTGGAGCCCAGTCGATCAGTGCTGTGGGTTCTTTTTTTTTCTTGTTTTGCGTGATCTTGTACGCGACATCGGGACACCTGGCTTCGTCCTGTTTTGACTTGGTATTGCTCTGGCCAATAACACCTCGCCAGGCATGCCTCCTCCTCCCCACTCAAGCTTCATCGCCCATGCTTCTTAGCGGCTGTAGGTTGCACGAGCAGGTAAGTCGTTAATGGTTTAGTTGCACAGAGGTTGGACGATCGCCACTAGGATCACCCATTTCAAGAAAGTTCTATGGAGGTCCTTGCCACGACTGAGTATACTCAGATCTGAATTATTTCGTGATGATACTTTCGACGAGAACGAAAGTTTTCAAAGCGGTACCATGTGATGGTGTCAAGAGGTACCGCAATCATAAGATCTGCTCCTCGAATCGCAGTTGGACTCCGGCCAAGCACCGAATAATCGACCGATTCCACTCATGATCAATTACACGAGACATTAGGAAAGACCTACGGTACGTTCCCCAATTCTTGGCTGGGGTTCACGATGCAATTTCGGATCTACAACCGTCTACTCCGGAGTCCAGACACGATGCAGCCTGCACTGTTTCGGATGTATGCCACTAATCTGCGAGATGAGACGATCTGCCTTTTTTTTCCTTGTAACATTCTTTGCCTCTCTCCAACTGGAACGTAAGAAATGGACAGATATTACTTGGTTATAACACATAATCACATATCTCTGGAGAACCCAGTACCATTAATGCCCTTACCTGTGAGTGGAAGAAATCCGAAGGCTTAATCTCAGTCATTCTGGAATCTGATGGTGTCAGCCAAAAAAATACTTTGATATTTCGGTAAAACCAAATTAAGAACATCAGCAACAAGGGTGTTACTCTGTACGGCAAAATTTCTTGAGGTCTAGATGTACAATAGTACAACGATTCAGTCAGGGATACGTACTACTACATTTATACGTGTAGTTCGCCCACCATGGAAAGTCAAAACGATGTATATCTCCCACTCTCTGCTGTTCAAGTAGATATTGACGCCCTCCGGGTATGCAGTGGCAGCATACTTCAAGGCAACTCCTTGTAGCAGATATCTGACAGAGAATCATGTCCATACTGAGGCTTTGAGGGTGGGTTCAAAACCCACAGGGGGCACAACGGGATGCCACATAAGAGGAGGGGTGCTCTACATATCAATCTACTTTTAACTCTACAGATCTTAAGGTATGTATAGTTACTAGGAGTTTAACTCAAGGGGCTCTTGCCCACAGTAAAACCGCATGCTGATCTAGTTTGATGGGTTAAATAATGCTGAGATTAGGATTCATCAACCTATTCCTGTCCCTTGTTTTTTCTTTTTGTGTTTTTCCCGCAGGGTGGTATTGGTGGGAGTCCTATTTAGGGCAGTTAAGCTAGGGTTTTGGAAGAATAACTTGATGAGTAACATCATGAGTCTAATTCTTCAATCATCTGGAGGCAATTGATGTGTGTAGAGTGAGTGGGTGAGGAGCCCAATGTCTTTCATAGTCTTAGACTGCATAAGGACAATAAACTTGAAGAATAGAGTAGATATTGACGGCAGTTATGTATAGCTTCACTAAATATGTATGTACTCTACTCAACAATTCTGGGCACGAATAACTAACTACGTACGGGAAATTCTCCATAACAGAACAAGAACTATGTACTCTGTACTGTACTATGATTTCTCCACTAAATGTACCACCAGTATTACAGTGATCCATAGATCCTTAGACAATAAGACAAATAGTAAGTCTACAACTCTACAAGCTCTGGGCTTTCTGCTCTTCCCTCTTCTGAAAGTATTGGTTCCCACTTCGCTGTGGATAAACTTCTTTCTCCACTTCGGTGTTGTCTTATTCTACCTACATTTGGCCCATCGGCAACAGTTGCTCATCGTTCTTGAACGATGAGCCACCTATCTATCTATTTTAATCAATCGCTTGAGTAAACACCAATCGACGAGAGGAACAAGTCAATTAATGGACAATCTCGCAGCGGCGCACCTTATCCGGCTGTTACAGAATAGGCAGGGGGCAGGGCTATATAGCAAAGCTGGAGGATCTACGGAGTATAGCGGGATAACCTAGGCACGGGAATAGTCGTACTTACTAGTATAGCTGCTTAGCAACCCCTTCCCCAGCACGCACTGGGCATCGTATCGAACCACTATTGTCCTCTATTCTCTCGAGGCTTAGCCGTTGTCCACAGTGGGTGGCCACCCTTCTCTTCTGCTTCTTCCCTTTTCTCCACCCATTGGTCTTATGTCACTCTAGCTGCATGAACCACTGCCAATCCTGATCCACCCTCGAGCTCATCCATCTAGATCTAGGGTCTTTGACGCACGAGGCAAAAAATACTCCTGCATGACACTCAGAACGACAAAGGGATATGGAGCCTAGCGAGTAAACTTTTTTTGGCTCTGAATTCTGTTTCTTAACATTGGTCTTGAACATGTGCTCGTAAGACAGTAAAACCTCAGATAGGCCTAGATGCACTAGTAGGATCAAACCCGCTGTATACAAATAGAGAACCCCAATGGCGCATTGGAGGCACGAGTAGTATTTTCATCCATCCTCTGCAGTAGATTTGGGATACATCTCCTTCACTGCGTCTTCAAGTGAAGGCCACCCTGACATTCGTTTAATTCATTCTGTATTTCTATGTCATTTCTTTTCCCATTCTATCTCCATCATTTTCTCTCTCGCCGTTCCCTGCAGCATCCATTGGCGTTTCGACTCCATTGATTCGATTCATCACGCTGCCATTCTAGGGAGCTTTGTATCTGGTCACGAACCGGCTCATCGTATGATATTCCACTTGACGCTCATTCGGTACAGTTCATCATGGCTTTCCCGTTCATGCGAGCGTTTTTGGCTCTCTTGTAAGTACTCAAATCTTCCCTACTTCAATCTACCAGGATGAGCGAACTCGAGACTTGAGTTTCACACCTGGGTGTATCAAAGGCTAATGTAGTCACCGTTACTACAGTTTCTATCGTTACTTCCGTCTTGTTGTGAATCTGATCTCTTTTTGGACCTTCAAGCCTATTCTGCCACCAGAGAACCCAAAGTTGACCGCAAAGGATGTCACCGTGATCATTCCCACCTTGGAAGGCTGTGGCGATGACTTAGTTGAGACGATCCGAACGATCCTCGACACTCATCCTTTCGAACTTCTCCTGGTAACCATCGAGGCAAATCGGAAGAAAGCCGAGAAGATGCTGGCTGCGATGCCTGCATCAAAGTCGAGAATCCGTCTCTTCACTGTCACTCACCCAAACAAACGGCGTCAGATGACGAGGGCCATTCCAGAGGTTCAGACAGCCATCACGATCTTCGCTGACGATGATGTGAGCTGGCCACGCACAGTGCTGCCTTGGATTCTTGCCCCATTCGAGAAGGATGAGCGATTTGGAGGCGTCGGCACCTGTCAGCGATTGCGCCGTGCAGTGGCACCAACCTTCTCTCAACGCATCTGGGGTTTTCTGGGCGCTCTCTACCTCGAGCGGAGAAATTTCGATTGTGCTGCTACGACTCACATTGATGGTGGACTTCCTTGCCTTTCCGGACGAACTGTGGCCTACCGCACCAAGATTCTCCAGGACGAAGCTTTCACGCACGCATTCACGAATGAAGATTGGTGGTGGGGGAAATACCAGTTGAACGCTGATGATGACAACTTTATCACTCGTTGGATGGTCTCTCACGGATGGGAGACATACATCCAGTACCATCCGGAGGCCGAGATTCTCACGACGCTCGAGGACAATCCGAAATTCCTGAAGCAATGCGCACGGTGGTCACGAAGCAACTGGAGAAGCAATCTCACCAGTATGTTTCATGAGAAACATATTTGGTAGTAAGTACTTCACCCAATCCCTTAACTTGTTATTTTGCCATTCTTTTTTTCCGTCATCCACAAGCCAATCTAGACTGGGCACTTTCCACTTTGAAACTTTATCCGTTACATTCCATGCATGTGCTTGTTCTGCTCGTGCTGCTGCTGGCATAATCGAAAACAAGCCGGGTTCCACGGCAAGGTGTGGCCCATTATGATTACTTGCAGTGGAGCCTACTGTTTCCCTATTCTGTCCAGGCGCATAAGCAACTAAACCACAAGCTGCCTTCGTTTAAGCCGCACTACTAACACTTCGGGGTCTGTGTTGCAGCCGACAGCCTTGGAGCGCCTATGCCGTCCACCTGACGACCCTGTCACCTCCAGCCCTTCTCGGAGACTTGCTGCTCGTCTTTCTTTGCCACAAAGCCACCGTCTCTTGGGATCGCGAGTCGCATCTGCTGGCCATGCGAGCGCTATACATCTGGATGTTTATCAGCAAGTTCATTAAATTGCTGGGCCATTATATCCGCTACCCAGTCGACGTCTTTCTCCTCCCCGTCTCCATCCTGTTCGGCTACTTCCACGGTGGAATTAAAATGTACGCCGTGCTTACTCTCAATGTGGTAAGTTTTAGGATTGGTTTGCTATTCCCTTCATTTCTCTTGGCTCTTGTGAGTGTATCTCCAGTACGAAGTCTAGGGCCTTGGAGGCTGGCCCTCACTTGCAGGGCGTCTAAGCCGGGGCGGGCTTTAGAGCCTTCCACAGTAAAAGTGCCACCCAGGTTCCGGTTCTAGCCTCCCTCGGCCTGCGTTTAGTACTTTATGCATTTCCGCCCCCCCCCCCCTACCCCCCATTGACAATAATACGGCCAGTACACGGATCATCGCATTGTGGTCTTACGACTTCTATATGCTACTGTACCTTGATTTTGTTCTTGCAGTCGATCCTCGGACTTTTTTTATGGTTTTCGTTTTCCTTGATTCAGGATCTCGATGACCGCTTTAGAGCGACATTCAATACCTTTATGATGTTGCTTATGTTTCGTTCGTTGCATTCTCTGGACACAGTGGGGCCAAGTCTATTGCTTCACAATCTTGCAGGACTGAGCATTCTGTCTTTCCATTGACAACTCGCTAACTATGTCTATTACAGACTACTTGGGGTAGCCGTGAGGGCGCTGACGACTATGACGCAGAGCGCATGAAGAAGCGCAAGGATATTGAACTAACGAAACAACTCTACTACCCAAACATCGACACTTAATGATAGTTGGCCTCTTTTTACATGGTCGATAAACATGTGCTTTTGCGTGTGTCCTTTCCTGATTTGTTTCCCCGCATTGTCTCTCCTCTTTCCAAGCAAAACTGGCATTTGCATCATTTGAGGTAACTGATTCAGCAATCTGCATGCGCGTGTTATCTGCAATCACCTTTTTTTGTCTTCAGCACGATGTTACTCACCTTTCACGGGTTACATTCTTCCAAGAGTTATGATTTTACTTCTTCATTACTTTGGACTGTCTTCGGGATCCACGGGACCGAAAGGCCAATTTCTTGCTTTGCTTCTCTGGTTGATTGACATTGAAAAGTCATCCTATCTAAGCTATGAGGCTGTAAATTATAGAAAAGCATGGGCGGCCGTTTATTTTTCTTCGTTTGGATGGGATATTGACCACTTTTCCTCTTGTTATTTCTCCCTTGAAGCGGGTTCAGTGTCTTTCTTCTAGATTGAAAAAACCGGAGGCCTTTTGATGATTAACCGTTTGTTTTTGATTGTTATTATGCAACATCATGATACGATTAACGCACACTAATGGTTGAGAAGAATCAAGATGTTGAATGCAATTGTCTGTTGAGAGTATGAATAGTTTTCACCTTGTCTGCTGCCTTTGAGACTGGAAGAATTATCAGATCAATCTGCCTTACTAAGTGGTAAATGCAGCAGCATGGGCTGATTTCTAGTCTATGAATGTAATCTAGCCCATATCCTTCTCCGTACTCGTAGTGAGTTTAGATATGCATCTGACTGAGCCATTATTGGCAGTTTTCAACAGACTCTTCATGTAAGTAAGTCATCATTCCACTGAAATGGTGCCTTTAGTGCTTATTTCCACGAAGTCAATACAAACAGACGTCCTGCAGAGAGAGATCAAGCAAACGAAAAAAAAAATGAGCAACATCAAGCTGCAGGCCACCAGATCTCATCAATATGGTCTCCATAACCAGCCTGCAGGATCAAAGCAAACCTCGAAGTCAACGCCGCCGAATAATCCTATTGCGCCGTATAGATCGAAATCGCCTTCCAAGCCCTCAACACCACCAGACTCCGCATCAATCTCCTCGTGAAGATCCCACCCTCCCGCTCTCTGCCCATTTCGGGTGAATATCACCTCCACCTTGGGCCTCATCTCGTGGCCCGGCACCATTTGATCCTTGCTGGTTATATCCGGAACACTGAATGTCATTCCCAGCCCAACAGTTTCGCCGACATTGAACGCTGTCGTGAAGTCTTTACCACCCCACGAATCGTTTACAAATCGACATCCATCGTCGGAGAAGACACCGAGACTGCCCCTTTCCCACCCGGGAGATCGCCAGGATGGATACGGCTGTGCCACGAAACCGATAGACAGTCCACTTGCATCTGCTGCTCCGGTTTCAGGCCCGGCACGTAGACCCAGCAGCTTAACTTCGAAATAGATCGTCTTAGTTTTCTCCGTGAGCATGGGCGAGTCTTCCAAAGAGAAATAAAGAGGTAGGTGAGTGAGAACTATGCAATCGCCGTTCCTGTCTCGAGTTCGTCCCCGCCATCTCCCCGGCGAAAGAACAGATAACTCGCCGTGATATTCGAACGCTTGCACGGGGCGAATGTCATGATTCTGCACGGCACTGTAGACAGTAGCGGAGGGCTTGGAGGGCTTCCAAAGAGGCGTGCGATCGCAGAAGTCATGAGCTCGTTGCGCGTAATGTTCAGATGCATTCCCGGTTCCTGAAGAATAATAGCCAGTTACTGGCGCCGGGGGGAATGTTGCGGTGTCTGGCACGGCTTCCTGCCAGTTATGATAGGGAGGCGGGTCGGATTCAGGCACTTCATTTTGATCACTATTGCTGTTTGATTGTGATGTTGAGTGGAAAGCCTGATAACTTGGTGGCGGTCCAGGGGGCGGACGGTAAGATCGATCTCCCATGCTGTTTGGAATAGATCTATATCTGAGGGTCCAAGATAGTACTGATCATTCAGTACGCTTTCACGGGGTTTCAAGTGAGCAGATTGATATGATCCTAAACACAATGCCTTCAAATTGTACGTCTAATACCGACTGTCTAGACTGCTGCTTTCAGATGTAGGAAACTGAGGATGGTGAGTTCGAGTTGGTGTCGTTTTAAAGAAAATCTGGTCTGAACTGTTTAGGCTGCCAAGTGCGGCTGTGCCCAAGGGTTCCAATAAATGCGGATAGTTCGTTTGGATGCTGGATACGAAGTAAATTGCGGAGCGATGTATTGCTTATTCAATGTGGGACTTTGAATGTCATCTCTCTCTATCAAATTGTGTACCAGTTATGGAATCTGGATGTCATTGATAATGGCATGGATGGAATTGGCAGAGCACCACCAGGTGCCCCCAGAGTTGCAACTATCAAACGCGAGCAACGATCTCCGCGGCACACAAGCTGGTACCAAAGTTAGCCAACAAGAGTTTGCATTATTGAGTCTCTGGTCCTGAAGCTCATTCAATGTACGCTAGAATTCGAGATGGACATGGCATATGCTGTCTTAAGTTCAGTTGAACTACATGAAAAATAAGGCTGAGATGCGAGATCCAGCCTCTTATGATAGCTCACATTGATCGCCCATGAATTGGATATAGTTGTAACTACAAAATCTATAGATCAGAATGGAGACCCACTCATGCAGAGTCCATGAGAGCCTTTTAGCGACTCGATCCTTGAACTAACATGCGTGCTTTTTGCGAGTAAAGCCCTCGACTCCTCGAGACGTAATTGAACATTAATGAAGCAACAGATGGGGGATATACAGGTCAGAAACAGGTGAGATTCTTGTGGTGCCTGCATGTTTCAGTTTAGAGTTCAGACAAAGATACATTCTAGATCTCGAGCATCCACTGAGATCATCACTCTCTGGGTACAACAGTGCGGCAGGGATCATGCAGCTTTGGCTGATGCGATGATAAACCGCATCTGGCCTTGCCGCCTGAGGTTCGCTGTTGGCTGTTGGCCATGCACGGTGAATGCAACTCTGTCGACCACATTTCAATATGTGAGAAAAATTAATTTTCTTCTAAATCTGCAATCTCGATTTCAAGGATGGTATTCCCTTTGGTCACGCATACCCCGAATCCTTCATAGCTTCTGCTTTCCGAGCTTCTCTCTTGCTGTAAATAAAAGACTTGAACCGTCCGTCTGAGATACAGATACTCAAGTCTTGTCTCTCTGACGATTCAGACGGCAAACCGATCTACCCTGCAGTCGGGTCGGCATTCAATGACCTTCGCAGATTTCAATGCAATTCCTTTCCATACTGACTTTCGTTCATGTCTCCTTGCTTCATCCTTCCACTCGTTTCACAAAGATCAGTTGACAACATCTTTCAGCGGAATCCCGCGCAGCATTCAACTGGAGTCGTCCTGCAAGCCCTTCTCCCCCCGGGATTGACGACAGAGATGGATCAGAAACGCAGGTCGCGCAGATCTTCATTTACGCAACAATTACAGCGGGTGCTTCATTCAGAGAGACAGGAAACTGTGAGCCGTGATTTCCTCTCAGATTTCTTCAATACCTGCAGGATCAATACTGATTTCGTCCAGAGACAGCAGCAAGACAGCTCTGAGAATGCTCCTTTTTTACAGTCCTCCGCATCCGCGTCGATACCTGGTCGACAGACTAACACCGTAGAACACCGCACTGAGACAAAGGTAACTGCCAATGGCTCTGCAATTGCCACCAATAAGCCGGTTGGTTCCAAAGAAGCGCAAGCACTTATGAATGTCTCTCTTGATCCATCTCTGCATTCCGCAAGCATGAGTGTCAGCCAATTGTCAACACCAGATGCGTCCAATGCGCCTAATCTCCAGTCTCAACGAGCACGACCATCTTCGGGAGAAGTACCTGGCGACGACAGAACTGAGATCTGCGTCTCGCCCTCCTGGGACAGTAGTGCTACTCGGAAAAAGGAGAAGCGAGTGGCAAGACGTTTAGAAGCAGAGAGGAAAGAGTTCGAGAAGAGGTTGAAAAAATTGGAAGAAACTCAAGCGAGGCAGGATGCCGGAATGGCCAAGAGAGAACCTCGCCGTCTCACAAAGAAGCAACCTTTCGGCAGCTCCAGCCGGACGTCGAGTGTTGACTCCACTGCGTCCCGGTCGTCGTTCACTCATATAACCTCGTTTTTCTCTGGATCAAGACGACCGTCTCGGTCAAGATCAAGCTCTGTGAATGGAGAGCGTCATATCTCATCTAGGCACGACTCGGTTGACACGCCAGACCGAAAGCAAATGGACGGTACGGATGCACCAGAGCTCTCAACGACCTTACCCGAGCGCTTTGGAGAAGCAATATCAAGAGATTTGAATGCCGGAAGCAATCCCATTCTTGCGGACTATGCTCAACCGCATCGGGCACAACGAATTGCTCACACAATCAAGTCTTCCGACCTTCGCCAAAGTTGGAGGCTTTCCCAAACGCCTCAAAAAGATGACTCCATTGACACCAGCAAGGCACTTTCCGGGGGAGTAGGACCCCGTGAAAGTGATGAGACAAACCCGGTTAAGAGTTCAAAGATTCTCTCGGTGGAGGAATCTCGAAAAGGGGCAGGTGATTTAGACCGCTCGACGTTCGCTGCAACTCTGAATCGTGAGAAAGGGGGCCAAATTCCCGATGCTGATGAAAACCACGTTGGCCCTGCTATCACATCCTCAAACAGTAGTTCCCGTCATTGCTTGGTGTCTCAAAAGGCTTCACCACAGGTCGAGACACCCAAACAATTGAACACAACGAAGCAATCACCCGTCCCTCTCGAGTCTCGAGAAAGAAACCAAAGCGCATCGCCGACGTTGAACGGTACAAATAACACCAGAGCCGTAATACCTTCATCCTCGGTACAGAAAGGATCTGCAAGAAATTCATTCCAAGTGAGCCCGGCCGAGGGCACTCAGTATGCAACGTTCAAATCCTCGCCTCTCGCCGCCGCTCCTAGAACCAGTGACCAGATTCTAAGTACGATTGAAACCATGAGAAACGCAATTTCATCGAACAATCGGAGATCTGGAGACGCCAAGTCTACAATCTCAAAGGAAGTCCTTTCTGGGTATGCTAGATCGTCAACATCGAAATCATCGCAATCACTACCTTTGAATCAATGGCAAAAGGAGAATCAGATGAGAGGCAGGTCTCTAATGTCGACGTCTAGCACCTACGCAGCCTGTGCAGTAAGCTCTCAGAAACCGTCGCTTCAGGGCTCAAAGCGGCCTGCAAGTGACTCTCTGCAAATCCCGGAGAAGAGTCCCTTCAGAAACTATGGCACGTTGCGGCAATTGCAGCCTTCCTCCATTTCCAACTCGGTTCGTCCTACACAAACGCATGTGAACGCAACGAATTCGTATGTTTCCAATCTATCCATGGACATGTCAGGGGAAGAGTCGTCATTAGACAATGAGAGTGTCATGAGGGGCAGATTAAACATGCAGCAGGGATCTTCAAAGACGAACTTCCCCATGACTGCTGAGCCAGCTGTGCCCACCACCTCGACGCCTGATGAGTTGGGAACTTCCGATAAATCCGCTAATCTCTTGTATCAAGAAGTGTCCGCTCAGATATCCGAGCTCGCCCTCGACCAGATTCCTGCCCATCCCTCCAGGCAGACGAGAAGCAGGTCATCCTCACGAAGCTCCTCCGTCAACCCACCGCAATCGGAAGATTACGACACAGCTTGCGAGGATGTATCAAGTGCTTCAGCATCTGGCGAAGACGTTTCTGCGACCCCGCATGTGGATGTCAGGCGTCCAGCTTCTCTATTTGCAGGAGCTCCTGGTTCCAGAAGGTCCTCATCGAGTGATCGCAGTATTCCAAGTCCTGTAAAGCATGGCATGACAAGCTTTGACTCAAGAAAACCGATCAAGGATCTCAAGTATCCAAAACAGGGAAACTTGGTGGCGAAGGTCTTCGTTATTTGCTGTCATTGCAGATTCTGGCACGATATGCCTTCAGAAGTATATGGAAAGCTAGCTGGCTTGAGCACTCTGGCACATCAACGTCGCGATTTGAACTCGTCGTTCCATGGTGAGTCACATTCCCATCATAGTCCGGACAAGGATACAACGCCAAAATCCTTTGATTCCCGAGGGGGTCCAAGGCCCGGGGCACAGTGTTGCTGGTGCAATCATCAAATGAGCAAATTGTGTTGTGAAGGCTGGACCACAGTGGTCCATATGCGTGAGAGGCATCATTAGACCAAAGGATTCGAGGCTATCCATCTAAGGTGCATTGCAGATATCAGTCTTTGCATTGTGCACGTGTCTAGGATGCCACTTTGAATGCTTTGCTTACATCTTGCCTCTCTATCATCGAATGTTCTCTTCCCTAGCATTCTCATGGCAGAGTCGTTTCTCTCGGGCAAATCTCGCTAGGTCATGATGTAATATTTCACGTGAGATTTATGATTTCTGAGCCATGTTTCCTTGTGCCTCCAGAATTTGCATGGATTTTGGTTGGGCATAGCCAGGGGCACAACCATCTTGTATATTGCATAGATTGTTCTAATAGTCTTGATATCTCCAGCTGGTTTGATTATCTCAGGGATTTGCAAATGAGAAAACATTATCAGAGTTTTGACTGTCCCTAAGAGAGGGAACAGATGGTTCAATCACCGCTGGAAACAAGTGTTCCATCTATGTCTGGCAGATATCTGACGACAATGATGCGGCTGCGACATTGCATAGCTGGAGAGAAAGAGAATATGATGCTTGTTCAAATAGTTAAAATCATGCAGTACCTTGTGGGTTAGCTTCAAAAAGTGATTGATAGGCTTAACAGAACTGAACGAGGGCTGTTTCATATTGTATTCTCGTACCGGCCCGGAGATTCAGCGATGCCAGGGATATTCTTATCTACGTACTAGCTATCCTGTATCCGCATAGGTAGCTTGCCCTGCACTATCGTTCCGCTATCCCGATAGCTACCTACCTAGCATACCTTGCCGCGGGGAAATCTCATTACTATTGTTCTCTCACCAGCATTCTCGCGGGTTCGTCTCGACTTCACCTGGCGCCATGGCGCGTCAGAGGGGACTCTCAAATGCGTCCTCTACTTCGACTCTCTCCGAGCGAAATCAGGTACGAATCACGAATCCACAGCACTGTGCACTTCCGTGCTCTCTCCTTATCAACTCGCCATGAACACAGACAGAGCATTGGACTCTAACGCAACCCAGGAGTTAGGGAGCATGTATGACTATCTTGCCAAGGTCATTCTTCTGGGACCAAGTGGTGCAGGAAAGTATGTATCTAATACGAAAGCACTCCTTTTGTCTGGGCTGGCTTGCTGACCCTTCCGACTCACCGCAGGTCCTGCGTGCTGCATCGATTTGTTAAGAACGAGTGTACGGCTCTGATCCCTTCGTTGAGCCCGATGATCTTCCATGACGATTGTTTTCGAGCTGGATGACTGGCTCGCTAATGCAATGTGTGTCGCCTTTTAGGGAGAGTACTGTCGTCGCAAACGATCGGAGTCGAGTTCTCTTCAAAGATCGTCAAACTGGGATCAGGGCCACGTCGGAAACGAATCAAGCTGCAACTCTGGGACACAGCTGGGACTGAGCGGTTTCGGTCCGTTTCCCGGTCTTACTACCGCGGCGCAGCCGGCGCCATTCTCATCTACGACGTATCGTCGCACGCTTCTTTTGCTTCGCTTCCGACCTTCCTGATGGATGCGCGGGCGCTCGCATCACCGAACCTCACCGTCATTCTAGCGGGGAATAAGTCGGATCTTGCTTCCGACTCGGAATACCCAGAAGAGAACGTGCGACCTCCTCCAACACCGTCCAGCACCTCGAGCAAGCAATCGTCGTTCCCGTTCGACTCGGGTGGTGGTTCGGTTCGCTCGACAGCGACTTTCGGGGCCGGGACACGGATGACCGCGACATTTGCGCCTCAGGGGCGAGAGGTCAGCGCGGAGGAAACCTCCAGTTGGGCTGCGAAATCGAATATCCCCGTCGCGGTTGAAGTCTCCGCCCTGACTGGGGAAGGTGTAGACGAGCTCTTTACTCGGCTGGCCCGAATAATTCTCACAAAGATTGAGCTCGGCGAGATTGACCCTGACGATCCACAAAGTGGAATCCAGTACGGCGATGGTGGCATGTATGGCCAGGGAACTAGCGATGCTTCAAGCGTCCGCAGTGGACTCACAATTGATGACAACACTGTGCATCTTACACATAGAAATGCACGAACGAGAAGAGGGGGCACGAATACTTGGAAGAGCGGGGTGAGGGAATGGGAGGATGTGTTTCGCCTAAGCGGGTCACATCAACGGAGGAACAGAGGATGTTGTTGACTCTTCCGGTATTCTTGACTCTTGGTGCTCTTTTTGCCTCCAGCCTTTCCCGTCGTCCCCATACTAATGTTTAATCTCCTTTGTTCAATATCTTTCTGTGTCCATGTTTACTCGCGCGCAAATAGTTGCTCTGCTGTCTCCTTTTGCATTTGACTTCAAGCCATCAGCGCCCCGTCTCTGCCCTCATCTGACGTTCCCACCATTCTCTAGGTAGTCTACAACCTACTATGATGTTCAATTCTATTTTCCTCTCGCTATTGAGTGTTTCGTCAGCATGATCATCTTGCAAATTATGAACCTCTCAGATCATCTTTCCTTTGGGTATCTTGGGCATATGCTTCATCACTTTTTGGCGTAACTTATTGGTCATACTATGAGCTTGCAGTTCAGACAGGTGACATTTGACGTCGTGCATATCGCATATCATATATATCAACAAAGATCATTTTGTTCGGCAGTAACAATTCAGCTTGCCCTGAGACTTGAATAGAGGCATCAATTTCGAACGGCAATTAAATTTCCTTTTTGTTTATCATAGCAGCTACTCAAACAATCATGAATCTCTACCAGCAATGAGTGTCTTGATACCCTTTCCAGCTTTGACTGCCATGAATGCTTGCTCGGCCTCTTCGAACTTGACAGTGCTTGTGATCAGATCCTTCACGCTCACTCTACCCGAGGCGACCAGACCCACAGCAAGCTTATAATCTCCGCTGCCATAACGGAAGCTGCCCTTGATATTCAACTCCTTGGTGCAAGCAGCCATGATGGGGAAGGTGATCTCGTTCTTACCCATTCCACCCTGCACATATGTGCCGCCTGTGCGGACGACATGGATGCCAATGTGCACAGAGGGCTCCGCACCAGATGCATCGATGGCCACGTCGGCACCAGGACCCAGCTCATTCTCCTGAATCAGACGGGCTGCGTTCTCGAGCACGGAAACCTTAGAGGGCATGAAGGTTGAAGTGGCAGCATACTTCTTCGCAAACTCCAATCTGGCGGGCTGGATGTCCACGGCAACCACCTTGGATGCGCCAAAAGCCCTGGCCACGGCGCAGCACAGCAGTCCAACCGGACCAGCGCCGAAGACAACGACCGATTGTCCTGGACGGACGTCACCCTGCTTCACGATGTGTACAGCAACGCTGAGCGGCTCCATGAGAGCACCCTCTTGCAGAGTCATGCTGTCGGGGAGCTTATAGCAGAAATCTTCGGGGAGAACGTAGTACTTGGCCAAAGTGCCGTCATACGGCGGGGTGGCTGCAAAGGCCATTTTCTCGCAGAGGTTGTATTTGCCTGCCTTGCAGTGCTCACACCGCCGGCATGGCACACCGGGCTCCATGGCGACGCGGTCCCCGACCTTCAATGATGTGACTGCTGATCCCACTTTTGTGATGACACCCGAGGACTCGTGGCCCAATACCATAGGTTCCTTGACTACGAAATGGCCAATGGCGCCATGTTCCCAGTAGTGAACCTAGAGCGTGCAAATTGTCAGCAACGGTGATATTTCACTGGATCGAAATAATTGTACGCACATCGCTGCCACAGATACCGGTGTACTTGACGTTCACAAGAACATCATGAGGGTCCTTCAATTCGGGGATCGGGCGGTCCTCGAACTTGACTTGGTGAATGCCCTGAAGGACGAAAGACAGGTTCTAATGTCGAATTAGTCGTCTAGTTTGTTATGTAGTATCCAATTAGCGATCCATGCTCTTACCTGTGCAGTTTCGGTTTGTGCGCTCATGTTTGCGGTCTTCAAAAGCAACTCTGATCTGGGGTGCGGGGACGATGTAAGTTTGTTTGAAGCCGATGTTCACTGTTATGGTATGCCTCGAATTCAATGATCAATATGATGTGAAAGTTGTATACTGATCAGATAAATAAAAGTTTTAATAAAAAGGAAAAGTTGAGAGTCTGAAGAAAAAAAATGAACAAGGGGGATAGAAGTGGATGGTATCAGATGAGGGGTGCCGTAAAGATGGGGGGAATGGGTTGAATTGTGCCTGTTTTGGACTCGGGAGATTCTCCCCCGGTGGAGCTTTGACTGGAAATTAACCGTCTTTCTGGCATCTATTTAACCGGACAGTAGGAGCACATATTAGTATTCTTGTTATTATTATTATGACCATTCTTCTTATCGTGTTTGCGCTCCAAATAACCTCAGGTCTAGAACTTCCCATGGGAAGAAGGAACCTCTCGTATAGAAAGTACTGTAGAGTAATATACCTAGGTATACCGTAAGCCGGGTACCCAGGTGCCGCCTCTTCGCCTTGGATTCATTCTGTTGACAGGCTGAGCCCATTGTCTCCTCAGTCTTGTCTTACTTTTTGACAATATTTCTATCATATCTCTGCTTGGTGCCAAAGTCTTTTTGTACTTCAACATGGCAAGCGCGCCGTTGAGCTTCTCCCCTTTCTGTCCGATACCCTTGGTTATTGATCCAGAAGACAAGGATCAAGCAGCTCAAGGACTTGCTTTCAGAAGACTACTGGCAGTTTCAAAAAGTGAACATCTTGAAACTCATACAGTTGTATGAAACTGAGGGTTTAGAACCACCAACTCCAGATACTACCATTTGGCTCTGTGATGGCAAAGTCTTGGATAGTCAACCTGGGATTGATCATATTCCTAAAAGGTTCTGTCTTTTGGTTATCTCTATTGTGTATTATTGCTTTTCTTACCATACTTTTAGGGGCTCAGTATACAGATGATGCAGCAGAGTCATCCCCAGTAATTGCTATAATTACCTGGGGCTGACTGTTGTTATAGGCGGTGTATTCACAAATGGCACAGTCAACATCCTGGAAACACTACTCTTTACATTGTGGTGAAAAAGAATGGGATTATCAGCCAGCTTCCAGTTGTATAGGGACGCAATTCAAATGGTGAAAAGTTGAGAAATTCTTGCTTTCAAATAACTTCTGGGGTCTTGAGCGGTCTTATGGAAGGGTGTTGCCACTGTTGCATACAGACGATACAAAAATTGCTGTTTCACAAAGAAGGGCATGGTCTACAGAGTCTCTTTGCCTCATTAAATTAGTGATCCCAAATACCCACTAGTGATTAAGTTTTTTAGGGGAGCTTAATTCAAAAATAAACTACTAGCTAAGTACAAAGTCCTTATGTAAAGTAGAAAAAAAGATAGAAACAGACAAATGGCGCCAGAGTTTTGATAAGAAGAGCGGGAATAATGTGAAAAGGGACAAGATTTGATACTGTTTTCTGGAATCTATTTTCGGAGTAGTAGTAGCAGTAGGTTCGAAATACCCCATGTCTGGGCTCTCGAGTCTAGACAAGTCAGACGTACGACCGAATCCCGAGAACTAACCGTCATGATCATTCACCGGGAAAATTCAGTCTTCCGCATGACCACATCGCGTGTCCTGCACCGACTCTTTGCGAGGACTGTGGAGGTTGCTGAAGTTGAGTTTTCTAAAGGTAAAATAGGCTCAAATGGTGCCAGTCTCATCTTTTACCCGTCAAGCTATTACTACTACGTACTGGGTGTGGAGTACCAGTAACCACGCTCATCCATGGTCTACCAAGTTGTCCCAATCACGGATGAGTTGTGGTTTCGGTTGAGGCTTTCTACAGGTTGGGTGTACACGTGGAATACTTTTATATTCAAGAGACCAAACCCTGGCAAGAATGGGGCACTAGGATGAGGTAGATACCATACTGTTAGTACGAGGATCTCAACCAATCGATCAATCACCAGATGAACTTGAGCATGTCATCTGCTCGACGTGCTCGTAGATATCAAAGCTTGGGCCCTATACAACTTGATGTTATGGGGCGCAAGGAGGGAGTAGACACTGAGACTATGCAAATTACGGAGTAGTTACGAAGAGTTCAGCAGCAACATTGGTTTTCTATATTTCGACTCAATCATTACAACTGCTGATTGCTTGAGATAACGATCGTATATATAGTATCTTTGGATTTGATCTGATCGTGTCGTCTACAAGAGTGCTGTACCTTTGGTGGAGCCGTTATCGATGCGGACTCCATTGCCGCATGCAGAAAGCGGTGTGGTACCCATAAATGCTGGATAGCTTTACTGTGCTGACAGGACTAAGCAACCAAGCAACATTGCAAGCCTTCGCCTTGAATCCCACCGCAAGGCAATTTTGCCCGAAATGTTCAGATCTAATGCCCATCCACTGAGAGCAGCCCTGCGTGCTGCTCGACCTAGATCATCGAGTCCCGCTTGTGACATAGCGAGCAAGCAAAGGCGATTCGGCTTCTCAGCCCGCAACCGCGCAGATGACAGGCCGCAGCAATCGTTCAAGAGCCAGCTGTACGAAAGCACGCAGCAACGACTGAATCGGGAACGAGCGGAGCAGGAGCGGTTTGCGCAGTATCAGACTCAGTCGCCTGGTGGTCGATATGCGGCTTTATTGTTCGGTATGCCAACTCTTACGGACAGGAACCCCCGGTATTATCTTGGCACTCTTTGAGCTGTTGATACTAATGGCGCTTGTCATAGCATTGGTTTTCTTTTCGACCAGCGCGTATTATTTAGGCTCACTGAAGCCCGCGAGTCTTCCCACGTCGTCCACAACGTCTCTTACCGTTGTAGAACCTCCGCATCATAACACCTCCGAATCGAATCTCCAAGCAGCCTGGGCAGACTTTGTTGAGATTCTGGGCAAGGGGAATGTCTCTACCGATCGTGGAGATGTCGAAGCACATGCGGGGTCGGACTGGTCTTCGTATACCCGGAAAGCAACCGAAAAGCCCTTCCTCGTACTATACCCTTCGACCACGGAGGAGGTCTCCCGGATTATGAAAGTCTGCCACCAACGGCGCATTCCAGTGACAGCGTACTCGGGAGGTACCAGTTTGGAGGGACAATTTGCTGCTACGAAGGGAGGGGTGTGCATCGACTTCGGCCGCATGAATCGGATTCTGCAACTTCACAAACGGGACCTCGATGTGGTGGTGCAGCCTGCATTAGGGTGGGAAGCCCTGAATGAAGAGCTTGCAAAGGATGGGCTGTTCTTCCCGCCTGATCCTGGTCCCGGCGCTATGATCGGTGGCATGGTCGGGACGGGATGCTCGGGCACAAATGCCTACAGATACGGGACTATGCGGGAATGGGTCCTTTCGTTGACTGTTGTGCTTGCAGATGGAACAATCATCAAAACGAGGCAGCGGCCCCGGAAATCCAGCGCCGGGTACGACCTGACGAAGCTTTTCATCGGAAGCGAGGGGACTCTTGGGCTCGTTACTGAAGCGACATTGAAGCTTGCGGTCAAACCGAAGAGTCAAAGCGTCGCCGTGGCAAGTTTCCCGAATATCCACGCCGCTGCGGAGTGCGTGGCTCGTGTTGTGGAAGAAGGTATTCAAGTAGCGGGTGTGGAGATCTTGGATGATGTGCAGATGAAATGCATCAATGCCAGCAAGACTACGCGTCGGCAATGGAGCGAATCGCCTACTTTGTTTTTCAAGTTTACTGGAACACCCGCTGGGGTCAAGGAGCAGATCAGCATGGTTCAGAAGATTGCCAAGAGCACTTCAAGCCGGTCTTTCGAGTTTGCTCGCGATGAAGAAGAAATGCAGGAGCTTTGGAGTGCGCGGAAGGAGGCACTTTGGAGTGTCATGGCTATGAAACGAAGTCCCGATGACCATGTATGGACGACGGATGTGGCTGTGCCAATCAGCAAGCTGCCTGATATCATCGAACAAACCAAACAGGACATGACTCAGAGTGGGCTGTTAGCCGGCATCTGTGGCCATGTGGGGGATGGTAATTTCCACAGTATGTCGAAATCGACTCCTTGGGTTGTGTACTAGATACGCTAACGACTTTTCCACGCAGCAATCATCCTATTCGATGAGAAGGAGAGGAAAGTGGCAGAAGGAGTCGTTCATAGAATGGTGAAGCGAGCAGTCGAAATGGAAGGGACTGTCACGGGCGAGCATGGTGTCGGCCTCGTCAAGCGAGATTATCTTGAACACGAGGTTGGAGAGTCTACTGTGGATGCTATGCGACGGGTAAGTCTTCCTCCTCCACACCTCATCACACTTTCTGGAAATCGTCGTTCTATTGAATTGTCTTGGAAAAAAACACATGTGCTGATTCATATCATACTCAGCTGAAATTGGCATTCGATCCTCTCTGCTTGCTAAATTGTAATAAGGTTGTTCGAGTTGAACAGCCAATGCCTGGGGAGGTTAAACAATGGTAGTCGTATGTTCTGACCTCATCAGACATTTTGGAAGTAAAGAGTACGCAAATAGAATGAGACCTCTATTGATATACAGCACCCTCATAAGTCAAAATTACACCAGGCAAGTCAGTCATCTGAATCCGAGCCAGACCCGCGGTCACGATGGCGATGGTGGTGGTGGTGGTCATGACGGCCATGATGATGATGACGATGATGTGCATGATGGTGTGCGACATCGCTGTCGCGCCGTTCATAATGAGCCTCCGAGTCAAACGCTGAACCGTAGTCTCGTTCATCTCCGTAGCCGCGCTCTTCGTAATCCCTATGGTTGCGATGAGAATGTCGATGGTGTCCCTCAGGACGACCATACTCATGATCTCCGTACCCACCATAAGTCTGTTGCTGGTCACTATAACTAGGGGCGAATCCTCTGCGGACAAAGAGGTTAAAACGGACTCCAAAAAGAAATGGAAACGTCTCACTCACTGCCTCGTCATGTATTCAGTTCTGTAGCTGGTGCGCTCCGTGCTTCTATTTTCAGGTCGACCATCATCGAATCTGGGGGTTGGCCTATTAGGTCTACCATATTCTCGGGGAGGCGGTGCATAGCTCTCTTGAGTCTCGTCGTAGTAATAACCGTTACCGCCGTCCTGACGTTCGGATTGGTATTGACCATACTCTTCCCGTCTCCAATGCTCTCCTGGCTCACGTCTCTCTCGAGATACACGAGTTTCGTACCCGTTATCTTCCTCATGCCGGAACTGCTGAGTCTCATACTCCGCTCTGCCCCCGTTCTGTGAATACGTTGCGGAATATCCTTCACTTTGATATGGCCTGCGATTATCGGGTTGAGGACGTCCTGGAATATGAGTAGTTTCGACGTACACCTCAGCAGATGGACGATGGCAATCGTATGCATTGACATTTGAGCTTGGAAGATCAGTGGCGGGAGAAGCATCGTTCAGGAGCATCGAGCTAACACTGTCCACAAGACCACCAACTAAGCTACCAAGCGCGCCGCCTCCTACAGCTTCTTCCGTGACTTTTCCGATGCCAGCCGTAGGATTTGGGCGATTGGTCTGGTTGGTGTTGCGGCCTTGATGAAGTGTCAGCGGCTTGCCGCAACCATGTCCAGAGTCGTGTACACCTGGTTTGTGATTTTCGCCTCGAAGAACGCCTTCACGAGACAATTGCCGACGGAGGCCTTCCTGCTCCTCACGACTCTTTTGACACCACCACTCCTCCACGGTCCTAAACATGATTTGGCGCATGTCAGCAGCCCCATCGTCGCCGTAATGTCGGAGCGCAGGATGATGGAACACGCCGGATACGATCCGATTCAAGGTGTGGTCGATATCCGCATTTTCATCATCCCAACACGCCATGAGCTGCGGCACCGTCCATTTGACGATTTGCGAAGCTACTCGCCCCGCGGGCTCGTTGAGGACATTCGAGAAATGGTCCTTTGAAAGCATCGAGTGGGTCGGGTCCGTGGAGTTGTCATTGTTGAACACAATGTGTTGCTGCTCTTTGCTGCTCTGGATAACTTCAGATGAGCCGGTTTCGAGTTCAACCTTGATCTGCTCAATGATCGGGATCACGTAAGGCGCCAGGAGAAAGAAGACGAACACCGTAATCTGATCTTAAATCTGCTCGATCAGCTCCGGTAAGACTGGGATCTGCTCAATGGCCGCGTTGATCGATTTCAGCAATTCGTCGTGCCATTCTAGTATCGGATAGATCTGTCGCTGGACGTCGTTGAGATACCGAGTCCACTGCTCTGGTTCGCGTGGGTTTATATGCTGTCTCTGTTGTTTTGCGTCCTCCGCTTTGGCCCTGATGTCGTCCATCTTACTCACTTGACTGTTGCTGTCGCCAAGAATTCCATCAGGTAAGCTGCTGAGCAGATCCTGTAGGATGCTGCTTGAGGGACCGCCACTCTGGGATTCATTGATAACGTTCTCCAATGACTGTATTTCAGATTGAGTGGCCTTGTCTGATATCTCTCCCAGGACAGAATGGAAGAAATCCACGCCTCCAAAAGTACCGGTTACAATAGGGTAAACGTAACCTCGACCGCCTTGGATTTGCATTTTTGTATTGCGACCAACGTGGGGAAAGACCTCGGATTCTCAGAGCTCAATCAAGCTCAGCTCGGTGTAGTTTGAATGGGCTGCATAGTCTTCCAGACAGTGCAGACCTGTACCTAAGTCGAAGAGCCTCGTACAAGTCTTCCTTATTCCTGGACCTGGCATATCTACGGCCGAGCTGGATAGAACGGCCAAACACCCGACGTACCAGGCCAGCAGATGTCGCGATACCGAGATCCTCTGAAGCTATGTAGTTTTTAAGACCTGTGCACGGCAAAAATTCAGAACGATGACTTCCAGTGCCCTGAATTGAACAAGATTAATCGGTACGATTCAAGAAGCTACATACCTGTCCGCGGATCGATTGACAGCTCGCGCTCTTCGTCAACAGGGCCTATCAATCGACGATCATAGCATCGAGCATCCTGTCCTTCGGCGTAACCGAGGGGGTTGTCAATATGCTCTGTTGGCTGATAGCACCCCAGTCGATCTGTTGTCACCTCAAATTCTTTGGTTCCGTATCTAATGGAGCATCTCAGCATCAAACTCATATATGATCATCGTTCGAGTATAAAAAGCTAGTTTACCCAAAACTCATAAATCCCAGTACCCAGATCAGAATGCGAATAGCTTCGGCACTGACATATTTCACTGTGCCGACGTCGACAGCCTGGCTATAATCCCGAAGCCAGTTCCCAAAATACACTCGTTTGACGTCCAGCTTGCTAAACTTGTGACCACCAGCGACACGGGCTATGAACAAAGTCAACAGGGTATCTTCGATACCGCCATGACGCCAATTTTGGCCCTCGATACGGGACAGTGATGCGATATTGCCAGCGCCGAATGCGTGCGCCTGGCCAGCAATTGACAGCAGGAAGAAGACGGAGAGATACAGTTTGGGAAGAGATGCGGCCATTGCTGTAAATTCCTTATCGGGTCACAGGGAAAACGACCGGGGGAGTAAGTTCTTGTTTAAGAAGACTTATTGGGATGTCCTCGAAGATCAAGTTTGATCACCATGTACACAGAGTAACAGGGCTGCTAGTCAAAGAAATTCCACAGAAGAGAAATATAAAACCTGAATGCAGGAGCGAAAACACCAGTCGCCAAAGCCATCAAGACAATTCATACAACCATCCTGTGACTGTGGAATTGAAGAGTATCCCAGCAGGGGGTGATTGTTCTATGGTCACTTGAACGGGTGGGTAACCCCTAGAGACTATAGAGAGGCAGCAGCAACGCAGCAGCTGTCGAGGATACTCCGTGATGGGTCTGCATAGCTGCAATGCTCTCTATAACTGGACGTTACACTTGATGAATAATACGGGTTGGCTGAGGTGCGCACCTGAGCCCTGGCGGTCTCTCTTGGCGACATCGTTGGCTCGCACAACAGGTCTTCTGCTTTTCCCTATGATCAGTATGCAAATCCACAGTGGTTATTTTCCGAGATCAAAGAATGAGGCCAGTGAAGCATTATGTTCTGCAGTATCAGAGCTGATCTATGGTGTTAGTAGTAGTACAGGAGTCGTATGTCATGACATGATGAACTGATATAGTCCTGCGCGACAGTTGCACTAAGTCAGAAATCCCAAATGGAAATTCGACCCAGTTTATGGCAGTTGACGCATCAGACAAGATATTTGAATCTGAGAATGAGAGTTCTCAATTATCTTGTAGAAAACTTGTTGGCATGGAGTAATAATGTCACATGAATGTAACTCTGTACTCCGTAGAAAGAAAAAAAAAAGCGTGAAAGCCAGAGTGGACTTGAGGCTCGGCATACTGCGCAGAGGTTGCCGAACAGTTCAGGGACGGGTGTCAGACCTTCATGGAAATTCTCTGTACTTATTGTTGCATTTCCTTGGAAAGATCTTGCCATTGCAACGTGGTGTGGCGGGGCCCAGATTCCCATTGTTGTTGAAATAATTAATGCGGCTGGGGAAACACACAGCCTGCCTTCGAGCGACGAGTAACATTACTGCTATTGTACCAAGTATTATAATCTTACATCAGGCTGACTGCATCTGAGGATCAATATAAGGCTCAGGCGTGAAGATCAAAGTAAAAGAATCACTTTGACGGAGTCAAAGCATAACTATCAATGATCTCTCTCTTCGGGTGCGATCTCAAGAGACAACCGAGGCCAGACCGTGGCAATCGCTGCCACCGCGAGTGGTGCCCCCCACGATCTGTCGGCTGCTTATACCCAGGTCACCAGGTGTGCTGGTGTCTTAACGCTCAACCGACGCGCCTTGGGCCAGGATTCCACGATGTACGCACAAAGGTCTACTGGATACTGGCTGGACTTCGATACTTTGGCGTCTTGACCAAGACGGAAACAAAGGAAATCAATCTCCTGCGAGATGGTAATAATACAAGGATCTGGGAGAATGGATAAATCTTCAATTCAAGACTTGCCGGAGGTCAAATCCTTCTGAAGGAAAGCATAGATGATCTCATCCAAGCCATTTGTAGACTCATTATCTCATCATGATTCTATAGACACAAGAGGCAAAGCAGGGCGTAGAACATTATTCCTCCTCTGGTTCCTGGCTGATTATTGACGGAAGCACTCGGAGTCAACTACGATCTAATAATTAATACACAGTGTTACCCGCTGGGATATCTGCGTGTGGGCAAGTGGTATAGTGCAACACTCTTTTTAATAATCCAGCAGCGAGGCATAGCACACTCACTCGTATTTGAACAAATGCATTCTCTCCAGTGCAAGTAAGACACTGCACACCTGCAGTACAGTAATTATCTACTGCACCTAGATCCTCGTGGAACTCCGCATCCGTCGTTGGCCCCTCCCGGCTTCTCCGTCTCTCCACGCCTTGTCCTCATTTCACCACCGCCCTTTCACTGCCAGACTCCCCCCGAAAAGAGAAGTGTTGCCCTCAATTCCGCCTAGACTAGTCTATCGTCTACGACTACTATTAGATCCCCGTTGCCCCAGCATTTGTTAATCTTCCCATCCTGTCTCCATATCCTGATCCTCCTGGGCCTCTCCCCCCGGACTTGGAGAAATACACCAGGAGATACGTCCACCAGAGTCGTTCCCTCTTTCTGTCTAATTGCTACGCATTTTCAGGTTCGGAGATAGACAATCCGCAGCCGATCGATCGCCTCTACCAGCGTGTCCTGCACTTCTCCCATCCGGGGTTGGTCTTAGTGTTCAGCATTCTCGCATCGGTTAATCTCACTCGTCCCGCCCTTTGAATTGCGGTCTTTTGTGCATCTTGTCGTCAAATTCAGTTCCGTATTTTACACTGGCCTTCCTCGGCGTGACACTCTCCACGTTTTTGATCGGGCTGGTACTGTGGGCGACAATGTATTCCGTGGTCTACTGATAAGAGCCTACTCGCTTGCCTGGGTCACCCGGAGAGACGGTTATGGTCTCTCGTTCCTGTCCTCATGGCACGCTCCGATATTCTACTCGGTCAAGACTCTACGATTACCGTCGCGAAGAGCATAAAGAATGCAAATCCGGCATCTTCTTACCGCGTTGGCAAGGATGACTATTCCTCGAAAACTGGGGGCGCTTGGGTCTCGTTCCGCAATGATCCTCAACAACCGATCGTTCCCTCTGGCAGGCCGTCCGATTCCAAGGATTCACTTCCATCATTAACTGCTTCTGGATCGTCTCCATCGGAGGGCAGAAGGCGGACCTCTAGGTCTTCTAGCGGAGCTACTCAAGATATCATGTCCTACGAACAGCCTTGGGTCTCTAATCCGCACCAGCTGATGGAAATTACCACCTTCAATACTTCTTCAGACCGTCTGGAGTATCTACCAAAGAAAGTCAAGGGCCCGAAAACCAAAGTCAGCATCAAACCAATGCTGAGAAAGTTTTCTCGAGACGACGCTCCGTCAACGTCAATTGATCTTTCGCGGTCCTCATTGGAGCAAGAAGGTCTCGGAATCTACACAAATCTCGATAGAGAGAGGAGACAGAGCGACTCTCTCGGCAGCATGGGTGCGAGGCGAACTGTATCCGGTCTTCACAACCGCTCCACGAGCGGAGCATCTCAGTTATCAGCTACAAGCACATCGAGTATGGGCAAGCCTGGATCTCAGTACATTCATCCAATGCGCCAGACGCCCCGCGCATATACTCCACCACTCAGTCAGTCTTATCAAACCTCCATCGTCGAGAGTGATGACTCTGAAGAGGGAAACACTGGATCACCTGCCGGGGAGCTCATGGGACATTCGAACGCGGATACATTTCAGCCCTTTGCCCGTGCACCCCCCGGACAGTCACCCCGATTGTCCTTACAGATTCATGACAGTTCATACACGAGACTACCTGGATTGTCGCAGACCAATGTCACTGGTCGTCCTTCCTTTGGCTATTCTAGAGACAACGGCAGCACTCTTGATACCACCTCGCCCATATCCAGGTCATCTCTCGACTTTGTCTTCCGATCGAGAACTCGAACAAGCACAGATCCAATTTCTCGAGCCGCCACAGTCCAAGCCGCACGCCAGGCCTTTGAGGAGAAAGAAGCAGAAAAGGCTCGTAAATTCGAGAAACAGCAGATGAAAGCGGAGGAGAGGCAGAATCGCCGGAAGGGGAAACATCACTTGCGGAAGCCTTCGAAAGATGATCAGCCCCAGCGCTCAAATCCAGAGAAGGCAGTAACTGAGAAGAGCAATATTTCGGAAGTACTTGGCTCCGAATCAGCACCACCCACTGTTGCACGATCGAAATCTGGCACATGGAAGTCTCAGTCCAAGAGTACTTGGGTGCTTTTCATGACATGGTTGAGAACTAGGGTTTTCAAGCTCCGGAGGAAGATACGGAAGCTTCGTTGATGCGTTTGCAACATTTTCATAGACATTGAGCGTCGTGTGTCATTTAAGATTTCGATGTAATTTCTTTTTTTTATCTCTCTATGATGTTCACCTGATGCGAAGATTTCTTCTCAAATGAATCTCGGTCTACGATGTTGTTCCTGCAAGTTGTGCGGAGATTATGGCCCTGCCACTGTCCACTGCCACAAGGTCATTATACTCCTTGACTTATATCTCTCCCTTTGAAGGTAGAGTAGAGAATTAGTGAGCCAACAATGAAAAACAATGTGATATGTCGACATACATTATAGTATCGCTTAGTAAGAAACCTATTTATCACGTGATTGTTTCGTGAAGTGCGCAGGTGTCCCATCTGCGCTGCCCAACAACTCCCTTCTCTCTTCCCTCTACACGGATGACTACGGTATTCCGGACAGCTCACTCATACGCGATCATACATCATTGATAGATATCGAACTACGGTGTTCAGCAGCGACACGACGCGCCTCACGTCTCGTTTCCTTCAAGGCTTCTTCAGTCCACCAAGTTTCGTTCGTACTCGTCGGCCGTCTCGGCCAAGTCAAAGGCGCACCTCCAATTTGGAGGGGCGTCCCTGTGAGCGTTATCCACCATGGTTTACGATTGGGATGGCAAGCGTGACATCTGCTATCAGATGTATATCAAGGACAAAAAAGCTCTCGAGGAGATCATGGAGTATATGAGGACCACGTACCAGTTTTCACCAAGGTGAGTACTTACCATCGTCGCTGACAAAATACAGAGTGGCGTTCATTCGAATCTCGCTATTTCCACGAGTCATCCCGTTATTATGCTTACTGACACAACCTTCTAGTAAGCGCGCGTTTCAGACGCAATTCAAACGGTGGGGTTTTCCCTCGAAGCAAAACCCAGCGCACAAAAATGCAGAGCTCGTTGCGCGCGTCAAGCAACTTTGGGAGCGGAATACCAGTCAGCGGGATATGCTGAGAATCTTGAACGAGGAAGGTTTTGAGATCAAAGAGAGAGAACTCATGCGCGTCCGAGCAAAGAATCGCTGGTTGCTTCGTGTCCCCAATGGAATGAAATCCCAATCGAACACGCAAACCCGAGTCTCTCAGCCAGACGACGAAGGTCTACTTGCTCTACAGCAGGAGGTATACAAGAATCCGGAGTCTCTCGAAGCGGCCGAAGCAGTTCCCACGCAGCCGGCAGTCGCCCGCCCTCCCTCACCCGGCCTGTCACCTGAAGTCCTGGCCAAACGCAAGGAACGACTAGAGCGATTGAAGGCAGAAAGTGCAGAGCGTTGGGCAGCGAGGAAACGACGGCGACGAACCCGTGGATGGGCTGGGTTGCCGGCAGATCCACCAGGGCCTCCTCGTTTTCCGTCCGAGACGACCATCGATGAAAGCAAAAAGTACCTGAGCCTAGACAATGCGATGTACCGGCAAGTAAGGGACCAGTTTCAGAAAATTTGTGAGGAAGCGGGCTTCATCAAGAAAACCGTCGCTGGTCCAGAGAGGTGGCAGGCAGCAAAGGACAGACTGATCGAGGAATCGCCACATCTTCAATATATCTTTCGGGCCGACCCCAACCAGCTTGACGCAAAGGCGCTTGCACTCGACATTGTATGTACGGATGTCACCAAGAGAATGCGAACGCTCGAGAGGCGAATGACGATCGCGGAGGCCAAGAACGCTCTTGGTATCAATCCCGAGGAGAGTCGTCAGATCCGAAATGCGTTTTACAATACTTTGAAAGCCGACCATTTTACGAGCAAGTTGGAGGCCGGGGATGAGCATTGGCGAGAGCTCAAAGAACAGTGGATCCAAGGGTCCGAGTTGCTTCAGCGAATCCTCGCACCCGGCCCAGCAGATCCTGAACACGCCACGAAGTTAAAAGCCCTAGAGGTGCTTTGTCGAGATGTCATGAAACGGCTCCGCGACGATCAGACCAAAAGAGATCCGGCACGTAAACGATCTGCTGCTTGTTCTGATATCCAGACTTCCGTGGCAAGCAACAGCAATGCCCTTGGTGGTACTTGCATCAGTAATGGAATAAGCACACTCGCTTCACAGGCTCTTGCAAGCGCACAAATAGCTTCTTCAAATGATATAGGTGATATGCAGATAGACCCGTCACTTCTGCAAGCTGCTAGTGATCCGTCTTTCGCGAGGCGCGTTCAACATGACGCTGTGGACTCATTCGGATACGTCGACCCCCTGTTAGGATCCACGGTCTTACAGATACCCGTGTATCTACGGATCAGTCCCCAGAGCCCGCTACACCCCGCATCTAAAACTTGGGTTGAGAAACTGACGACCAGGTCAATGGCTGAGTTACGGCAACTAGTTGCCAACAGGTTTCCGAACACGCTCATCACAAGAATAGAAGGACTTGATAAGGATGGAAACGGGAATGAGATTCCATTCTTAATTGACGAGGATCACGAACTCGATGCCTATTTGACTCACGTGCAAGGAAGAAAAGCTTCATTCGTCTTTTGCTTGAATCAGATATGAGGGATGCGCTACTTCTCTTGCAATGCAGTTTCCGTTGTGAAACAATCCACCTAATCCCTCGCTTGGTTCTCTCCGCGTCATGTCAGAGGCCATTAGCAATTCTCACATCATACGCCAATGCTGGTTGCTATATGAGACAGGCTCATTCCCTATATTGATATCAGGCTCGAGAGGTGCAGGTATGGTCGAAAGAATGGCATGAGAGTGGTGTGACCACTCTTTTGCCTTTTAGGCCAGTTGTTTCGCTGTTCTTGTACCCTAAACTATATCTCGGCCCTCATAGCTGGAATGCAACTAGGACCCAGGAGACCGCAAACTTTGTGTGCAATATCTCGAGTTGAACCTTCGGAAGCAGAGACTTTCCATATTCAGCAGTAGGAATCAGAATGATAGATTCGACAAATCAAAGGAAAAGGAGAAAAAGAAAGTCGCTAATTCTTATCAGCTGCCTGTCAGGTCAACTGTATGGTCACAACTTCTTCGAATTTGTGCGTATCTAGCACTTCCTTAGACGCCAGTCTTATTGGAAACTCGGGAGCAACATATTTCCTTCCATGGATCCAAGCCTATAACTACTATGAAGGTTCATGTAACAGCAATGGGGTCGACCAATCAAGATGAAAATTCTCCAGATACTGTTGAAGGTTTATTGTTCTCCCTGCCCTAACCTGGGTGCGTTGCAATTACAACTGTTATATCAGGTATGCACTCCTGCAGTGGAGGAGGATCGCCATTGGCGAATGAAGGGCTTCGGCGGCCACGAGGCACCAGGAAGAATAGTATACAGATGTGCGAAATAGAACGTGCAGGATTTTCACAAGATCATATTTTTTGTACAGCTATAGCTTTGGTGACAATGATTAAGATAACCAAAAAAAGAAAGGGGGAAAAAAACCCGATATGACCCATTCCAGACCGCTATATTCATTAGCACATCAGTGAAGGTAACCCAAGTAGCAGTCTCACTATCCACAATCACAAGCGGAACGGCTTGAATGTCTGCTCAACTTCGAGCAAGAGAGTTCACGACGTTTTTAAACAGAACGGTAAGAGAGGGCATGTTAAACGGCGGAACATCGCCGAAGACGCCAGCAAAGCCTTTGTTCTGCAATGATGAGTTATCCGCAGACACTGTAGCAGCTGGTAGCTGCGATGGAACGCTGGAATTGACATCGCGGCCCAGAACACCGAATAAGTTCGAAATTCCAGAATTCAACTGAGACGTCAAGTCTCGGGTTTGGGCTGCCACCTGGGATGTCTTGGTCAGACAGCTAATACGCAGCACGCTAGCCACCGTATCTACAATGACATATTCGCCGGAGTGGGGATCTGAGAGCAGCGCGAGAGGACAATTCTTCAGTACACGTTGGTCTTGCAGCGCCATGGACTGAATGTCGTGTATCTGTACATGAAAGCGAGTCTTCCGTTTTTTCTTTGTCGAAGCGCCAGTTTCAGGTCCGGAGATAGCCTGAGTAGCGACCGCAAAAGTCTGTGTCCTGGAATTCACGGCTAATAATCGTGGGCATATTTCCGCCGCGGAAGCAGCGTCAGGATTGGGTGAGCGGACAGTCTTCACTAAGTCATCCACAGTATCCCATATAGATATTGACTGATTCGACGCGACAATGAGATGTCTTCCCAAAAACCTGATAGCACAGGGTTCGCCAGGAAAGATGCCGTCCCGAATGTGACGAATCTGGCTTTTCTGCGCATCAATAAGATGCACGACGCCGTGATTCGGAGCGGAACGAGACTGCAAGCAAACAGCAAGAACCGAGCCATCCTCTGAGAAGTCGATGCAAGCTGCACTCAGAGACATATCGTCTGTGTTGCCGGTGATTCCCCTGAAATCAATGGCACTCCGGACTCTCCACGTCTCCAGTTGTTGTTCTGAATCCTGTAATGACTTCAATCCGCTTCGTTGTCTCACAGCAGGGTGCCAGAAGCGCAGGACTGCGTCGGCTCCGATGGTTGCAAATTCATGGCTATGAGGTCGCGACGCGAGGCTCAAAACTGACACAGGACCCTTATTCCCGAAATGAGGCCCATCGATACGCGTGACTAACTCCCATAGATTGGAAAGAGTGTTCCATTTCCAGAATTTCAGAAATGTCTCCTGGTGGTCCGCGACGTTGCTGTCAGCACCAGGATCAAGAGCCTTGATATCCCGAGCATGCGGGCGCCACTCATCAACTGTAGCCAACCACTTCCCGTCATGTGCGACCTCCAGGAGTTTGATATCCGGGGCAGTTATATCCGTCCCCTCAGGACTAACTTTCAATGTTGTGGCATTCGTGCGCGCGAGGGCCTGTCGAGCGATATGGTTATTGGTGCGCATATCATAAGTTTGAAGAATACACGAGCTGACTGCATGACGACCGTCCTGTAAAGCTTGATGGGATGCAGGGACAGCTATCAGGAGTTGGTTTGTGTGTTGAGGATGAAGAACAGCCGCCACACTCCGCAAGGCACAAAGCCCACTTCCTCCGGATTTAGCGGCGACATCCCCTGGTCTGCCTGGTTGAGATGCGAGCTGCAGCCCAGTAATAGTTGCATACGGTTGCAGTTCTCTCGCAGAGAGTACCATGATGGAGTTATCGGCGAGCTTAATGGCGTATGAGTTCCCGCTCGGAGATACGACAATGTTGCAGATCGGAGATGAAAGATGTGGCAGAAACTGTTTTCTTCCGGTATCCAGCTGCCATAGTACCATGACTGATTCATCACCCCCTGATATGATGTATTGTCCTGTATATAAAATCAGCTGCCTTCTTTCTGTATTGAGTTCGCTACTTGAAAAGAACCCACCGTCTCTTGACCATCGTACCGTACGAACAGGACCTCGGTGCCAATGTAACCTTCTAAAGGTCGGGGTCTTCCCGCACTCACGGCCATTCTCAGTGCTGGGAAGAGAATTTATGATGTCAGCGAGAATGAGAATTGAACCACCAGACTCTCCAAGAACGAGGTCAACGCTGTCCGAAAACTTCTTGCTCTTTGAACCATGCGCGGCAGTGCGGGCCGAAGCCACACTTTCGCGAGTATCGAGACAAGTGGCATTTACCGGCAAGGTCATTTCCCGCCAAGTATACTGCACTGATTCCGATTCAGTCACGCTCCAGGTGCTTGCCGTACCGACCAAGATGTGCTGAGCATCACACGCCACAATGACTCGGCCTCGTTGAGCGATCTTGAAATCATTCATTCTCTTGCGGGTCTCAATAGCAACAGTTTCATTGAGTTTCTTGTCATCATCCAAGAAGGCGGCAGATATCTCCCTTTTGCCATCCTTTCGTTCTCGCAAAGAAAAGAATAGAACGCGCTCGACACCGTCTGCGGCGTCAGACGACAATTCTGCACGCAATGTCTTGCATCCTGTCTCCCAGCGTGAGATTCGCTTGCCGGATATCCATTCCCACTTGCTCACAGAGCCCGAAGACGTGAAGACGTAGAGATGCTCCTGGTTAACAGGGCAAAGTCTGTAAGCAACGACTTTGTGGTTTGTTTCCATTTGCAAAGTACGAAACAGGCGGGAGGTCGAAACAGAATAGACGTGAACAGCTGTATCAAGGCCGAGGAACAGGTATCTTCAGAATTAAGAGGTTAGCCGTATGCTGAAAGTCAGCGAAAGGATTGGCTTACTCTTCATTCGAAGTGAAGATTGGATCTAGATTGCTGTAATGGCCAGCCGCAGGACGCGAAAGAGACCAGCGTGGACGAGACGACTTGTCGGAATCACCTTGATCATGACCACGCACAGATACTTCTTGTGAGTCGCTGATTGCTTCAACGGGCACTTTGGTCGAGACGGATTCTGACTGGTTCGCATCGGCGCTGTGAGAGAAGCGACGTCTTTTGACTCGCTCCCCATCTACATGAGGAGACTTCTCCGGAGTTGTATCGCTTCCTCGAGACCTCTTTGGAAATCGAACCGACGACGTCGCACGCGACATGGTTGGCTGCTGGCGAATTTGTGCAGAGTGCGAAGTCACGTACAATGTAAAGTAAATGGAATTAATTGAGCTCAAAAACTATGCCCTTTCCGTCCATTGGCAAAGCAACCAGGAGAGTGCGAGAACTGTTCGTCGAGCGAAAAATCAGTGACCTGGATATTGTGTATCTCGTCCCCTTCTCTTTTGGTAACTTTTTTTTCTGCCGTGCAAAAAGGCGGAGAATTCCTGTCTTCGAAGAAACTTCGAAGGTTGAGTAGCTGCTAGTCCGAATCGGGTTAGAGCGGTGACTGCCCGCATCTCCTCTGGATAACGTCTTTAGTAGGGGAAAAAAAACTGGCATTCCAACTCAACACGCCGATAAGCTCAACATCTCCTGTCTAAGAAAGGTCCATCGGAGCTTCAAGCAGCGCGCTATATCATCGCTATTACGGTTCTGGAGCAGCGATCTTTTATCTGATTCCGCTTCTGGCAGACTCAGGGCTTCATATCTCCATCATCCAACACCAGCCGACAAAATGATCATCCCAGTTCGTTGTTTCTCCTGCGGGAAGGTTAGTGCTCACAAATCCGTCCAAGAGTTGACAATTCTTTGACCATATGGTCTTTAGGTTGTTGGAGATCTTTGGGAGCGTTATTTACAACTCCTGGATGAAGGCATTCCGGATGGGTAAGCTCGCGCATACCATGCACTTTTGTCAAGCTTATTCTGATGATTTGCGAAGAGATGCGATGGATCAGTTGGGCTGCAAACGATATTGCTGTCGAAGAATGATTATGACACACGTCGATTTGATAGAAAAGCTTCTCCGGTTAGTCATGCGAGTCTTAATTACAATTACCGAGGGGCATCGAACTCACTCGCCGCAGGTATAACCCAACAGAGAGAGAGCGGGCAAAGTCGCAAATTTGAATGGGATTCTTTTTCGACCAAGTGATTGAATCTGCCTGCTGCGCGCAGCTGAACCTTTCCAGCTGGGTTCGCGTCGAACTGGAAGTATTGAAATTCGCACGGTGCTCAGCAACTGAAGTGCGCCATTGCGTCTTGCCTATTCACTCCGGCTCGAGTAGACACAATATGCTTATAGGTGTCGTGTTATGAACGTCTTGAATATTGAGACAAGTCAATAAGAAGTTGGGTCTTTGAAGGCGGCGCAGGCAAAAGGAGCTTGCATTCGGCTTTGGCGTTCAGATGTGTTTTGCCCAAAACTTTGCGGCAATGGGAATTGGCGTTGAGTTGGCCGAGAGCTTTGCGATTTATGACTTTTCATTGATGTTCCTTGAGGTTCAATCTTATGCTGCGCTTGGAACTAAAAAGCCCATCGTACTGATTCTACAATCAGATCTGTTGTCAGACAAGACAGGTCAGCCTGATTTATGCTTATGCCACTGAGTTTTCAAATATGCGAGAAGAAAATTACTCGTCCTCTTTCTAATGTGAATATGGACAACATGTGACTCATACAGCATAAACGTTCCTGACCATTATTACTAGATGCCGGCGAGAAGATTATGGTTTGCTCCTAATTCATGAGCTGTTTTCACTAAATATTCTCAAAGCAGGTGGCTTCCAGGACGCTCACAATCTAGTAGTTTTCCACCCGCCTTGGAACGGTTCCAACAACAAGGAATTGGTACGCCATTGCGTTACACTTACCAGTGTTGGATTGACAGTTGCGGCCAGCTATCAGCGGCTAGCAGACTACAACAAATCTTGGAGAAAATCATAGTAAAAAATAAATCTCGAAAGTCAACTCCTGACCAAAAAATTGTGCGGAGGGAGCAGCCCGCTAGGTACAGCACCTACTCTTAGGTACTGTTGGTATGCAGGTCGAACTGGAGCTCTCAAGTGGCTCAAGGCGCACCTGAATCACGCCGCTGGCGCTTACAGCACCAATAATCTGCGCGCAACTCGCGATCTTCCAATGCAGGAGTTCTCCCTAGTAGCTGGACCTAGGAAAAACGTGTAGTTTACCTAGCTGAAGGCCTGGTAAGATTGTTGGCGACCACCAACACCACTACTTACAGCACCGATTTCCCTGATTTGACAAGTTTTTGATGAACGCTCATGCGCCTCCGTGGAATACCAAAGTGGGCGACTCGATGTGGGTTAGTGAAGTGAAGCCCCGTCATATCTGCTAGATTGGACGTAGAGACAAGGAGGTGGAAGTGCTGCCTGTATCAACAAAGTTCTCAGCTTCTAGCTCTCTGTAGCCGCCAAACTAACAGAAGACCACTCCCCCTTATAGACACATGCAGGTGTTAGACCTAGACCTAACATTTCCAGCAGCCTTGCACATCGACTAGCAGAGTGTGGCCTGAGCTCGAGCAGGGATTGAAATGCGCCGCACCAGAGCGGGGAACTCCAATGATCCCGAGGGTAGATTCATGGCTATCTCCATCAAGTTGAAGATTGATTATTACCTTTGTTCTCGCTCTGCTGTTATTCCATGAAGAGCTCGAGTCTGTCTTCGTATCGTCTGCTCATGTCGCCACAATCTTTGAGCGGGTCGCTGTGCAAAACAATACTATCCTTTTGTACTACCATCTCAGAGGGTGCTCCATGATAGCTATCAGATCGCCGCTGTCTGCTCTGTCTCAACCTTCAGATCTCTCGGATTCCGCTACTTCGCAAAAATCTGCGGGATCTGTCGCAATGTAGGATTCTGGTTGATATATCAATATCAGTTATCTTAGTTAACAGACCTTAGGTCCGTTGACCACCCTGCAAACAAGGCTCAGACAGTCGAGGCGAACCTTCATGCAGCAGACACAAGATCAACAGACATTTCCAAGCCTTCACATAACGCGGCCGAGAAAACGACTCTTGTTGAGACAACTGAACATGAAGCAGAGTTGCCGATCCTGTCGGCCTCTACTACTCATACCGCTCGGCCGACTCAGCTGGAACTCACAGTGCGTATAACATCTCGGATAGCAGAGGATTTATCAAAGGAGTCATTCAAAGGGTTATTCCCGTTGACCTCCTATCTCAATAGATACAAACTTCAAATACGCAGTTTAACGATTTTCGATCAAGATCAGACGATGACGAACCTCCACAGTCCGTTATCCATGCTCCTCCGGGCTTCGGTGAATTTGTAAGGGCTCATTTTCTCCAAATTAACCGATGAATCTAGGCCTTGGTACTTATTGATCGTCAACTTTCTAGAGAATAAATGTTGACCAATCTTCCAATGGTACTCCAAAGAAGGAGCCTGCGTCACTCAACCCAGATGTCTCCACTAACCCGCCCCTGGTACAGCCAAATGAAACCGCGGAGAAGGTATCTTTAGCCTTTCGGTAACATTCAGAAGGACTCATTGCTGACACTCGTCTAAGAAATCTGCAAACAGTCCTCTATCACCCCCTCCTCTTACAACCAGCATTGCTCCAGCAAAGGATTGGTCTGAACGGGCGACACCTAGGGCACAGACCAGACAAGAATTCGAAGAGGTCGACCAGCGGTCACATTCAAGCAACCTCGAAGGTAGGTTGGCATCACAATGCCTCTGTTTTCCCGAAGTATCTCCCTTGCTCATGATAATCTTAGACATACCCGAAGGAATTGACGTGGAAGCGGTCGCCCAAGATGTAGAGGGAGAAACGGAGACCTTCGATTTTAGAACTGCGGGTTTCCAAAATAAAGAAGCTGAGATCAATGCGTTAAGAGCAGCGCTTGCTGAATGCTGGACGCTATGTAATACGCTGGCGAGTTTAAGTTACATCCATCGGGGACGCCTGTTTCCATTTCACAGCAAAGGTGATAGGCAGGAAGAGGCCTGGAGATCATGTTGGAGACTATGCCAGAAATTATATGACAGCCAAGATGAGGATTATGCGTCGCATGTCAGCCCGACCCTCGATCTTTGTCGTGAGTTCTGCCAAGCTCTTTTCGAAGTTCGAGTTCGCGACAATGAACTCGCAGATTCGGTACTGCGAGTGAGCTTCGAGCTCAATAACCATTTATACAATACGCATGATCGGAATCTACCGGACGCATTCCGTGAGAGAACTTTGGACTTCTACATCACGCTGTGCCATCGACTCATGAAGCAAAGAACGCGCGTAACAGAGACCGATTCGCTGCTGAGTGCTTGCTGGTCGCTAGCAGAGATGCTTTTCAGTATACGGCAGAGCAAACGTGAGGGGAAGCGACTTGACGAAGAGTTGCTTGGTTCCGCCGTTCAAGCATGCTGGGAACTTTGTGATATATTCCGCGAAGGTTGGACGCTACGTAACTTGCGAAGTTCCGATCGCGGCACCCCACGCCCAAGCCAGGCGACTTTCACACAGGCTTATCACCAAGCGAAGCAAGCCGATCTCGAATTCGTGGACGAAAGTGTAAGCCAGCAAGGAAATCCGGAAACACCCACAACCATCTTTGAGGATACAGTTACCTTAGGTTCTCCGGAAGAAGCTCCTACCCCAAACATACTTGTTCTGGGGCATCCTCCAAGCCAGTCTTCTCACCCGAAATGGTCATCTAGCTCGTCGAATATCTCGGGACAATCTCGGTCTTCGGAGAAAACAACATCGTCCTCGAACACGGTGAAGACACTCTCTGAAGACCCTAATCTAACAAGGCTTAAGATCTTGATCACGAAAGCTGCAATAAACAACGGTTATCAACGAAATGGATCCCAAAGCCTATCGTCATTTGTCAAGTCTCTGTCGTCCGATGCCTTTGGTTCACTACCGTGGCAAATGTCGCTTCTCAAGAACTACAAGAATTCTGTGGCTTTCGACCCAGCGTTCAAGAATGCCGGCCCGCAAGCTCGGGCAAGTGCTGTGGACGTCTCGCGAGCTGTGCAGGCGATGGTGCGAAACGGACAGTATTCATGGCTGCGAGACCTGTACCGGCTTGTCTTCGGCTTCCACGTAGAGGAAGCGATGAGCCGGAAGACTGTTACTGTTCAAACCTAGTTCGTCACAAGATAAGAGTTTTCCTTGATTGTAATCCATAGTGCCCCCGAAGTCTCTATGGTCACTGGCTCTTCGTCAATTAACTTCAACTCATTTTGAATCCGGCCCTCTCCCTTTCCTCCCGCTATTCTTCCATTTCCATTTCTCGGAGAAGCTCACTGCTGATGGCACTGACAGCCGCACTGAAGGCAACGACGGCTGTCAAAGACAGCGATAGTAGTTTTCAGAGTAGCAGCAACTTGGGCCTCAGATCCAGGAGTTTGAACATTTTCACGTAATGACTACGACGACTTGATTTGGGGACTCCATAAAGGGACAAGGGACACACGGTCTGGTTTCGGTTGGTCTTTAAATGGAAAACCAAGTGATAAAAGAGCGATGAGCAGGTTATGAGCAACTGCGGCACAAGAGCAATAATACGTATTGCAGGTAGCACAGAGCAGAGTCGGGAGTAGTCCAAGTTACGGAGCAAACGATGTATTAACTTACTACTACATTACCTTGGCAGCAGCTCCATCTTCTCGTTCCGAGGATCAATCATCACTGTACGGCCTATACCCACATTTTCACCGAAAGAATACGTGGATTGAATGGTTGTGCGTGGGGTAGGACTCTATGTGTCGGGGCAGGAATGCACACTTCGGAAAACCTGCCGCAATGAACTCGGACTCGGGAAGATGGAGCGGGAAGTGTTCAGTACCTACAGAGGATCCATTATCGCGGATGCAGACCCGTACCGGTGATTGGATGGAGGATGCTACTGACTTTGTAATCTCAATGTGATATCTCGGGCTGGCTCGCTTCGCTTCAATTGACTCTGGAAATACATATTCGCTTACATTGCCCAAAGCTCTTCCCATGTAATAACGAATTCTGCGGTTCGATGGACAATCGAAATAATTCAGGCACACTACATAGATGGATTCACGAATAAGGTGGACAGCGAGCGCGAGGAGCAGTCTGAGCAAAAGGCGGCACCTGATGTCAGTGGTGGACCGGTTAAATTTAAGCTTGAGGCAATCCACTGGGGAGAGGACATACCAGATGGCCAGACGGTCTTGCAAGTTGCAGGCAAATGTGTCTGATTGAATCAGTGCCCCTTTCACTCCACTGAAACGGGTTTTGATTCTCCACTACTACCCACTTCTCTTGCCAGCTAAGAGATGACTCTCCACAGAGTCTCCAGTCGGTGAATAGATATGACCAACGAATGGTCAATTTTCGTTCATGAACCATCAGTACATGCATTCTCGTTCTCAGTGACTCGTGTCGGTGTCTGCCTCAACAGTCCCAACGATATCTCCCTGGAAGAAAGGGCTGAGTGGAAAAACGCCCGAGAGCAGCCAATCAATCATAAGAAATCGAAGATTCGGACCGTTCCCAAGACAGCGCGGGGGGTTACCCATGTGTCTCCGCCGAACAGAGATGTCGCTTGCGTACAGACGGTCCTGAAACAGTCCCTCAGTAATCACCAGTGCATAGATGTCAATTTCCACCATTCATTTTGCAGCAAGGACCTGATAGGGGAAATAGTTCCTTTACCCGAAAGTTGTATCTGGCATTTTGGCTATGGATTTGACGTCTAATCCATCAGCCATGTATGTCATTTTGCCATCGGGTGAATAAGGTACTGGAGTTGCAGGTTACATAAGGAGTTCTTGGCCAACGACGAAAGCAGTTGAGATAAGTTCCACTCATCCAGCTACTGTACTGGCCCTTGGATGGCCGCCACCTTGGCCAGGGTGATCTCCACCCCGACTTGCAGATCCTCGGGTGGATGACGATATTGTTGTCCCCAATTCGTGTGTGCCGTGCTCTGCAGATCTATACGCAGCTCCATCCAGGTGGACCAGGTGTGCATACGGCACGCAAGTCTCTGAAATCTTTGTACACGAGTCCGGGTTCAATGCGAGATTGTTGTGGAGTCTTATTTGCAACAATCGGGTCCAACACGCACATTCATTCCATGTGCTCGTGGAGGGCATGGAGAAATTCATGTAGGTATATAAAGAGGGGGATGTTCCCCCTCGTGGAGAAGACGCTCAATCTTCTTTCCCGTGAAATTCTCATGTCAATCCCGTTGTCACTTTCTAACGCCATATAAGTGGAACTACCCCGATCTGGACAGATCAAGGGTTGCTCAATCCACCTATGGGACGGAGAAAGACTTGGACAGCGTCCAATTTTCCAAGTCTTTGTTGACTCCAGCAGGTGCTGTTCAGATTTCTCGGAACTTCCTTCTGAGTCAATTCTGATTGTCTTCGGCACCCCAGTTCGTGGCAGTTATCCCTCGTATCAACATGTCTACTACAAAGTTCGCCGGCATGTCCGGCAAATTGCTTGGTCGTGCAGTAACGTCAGTTGCAACCATGGGTTTCTTGCTTTTTGGTTACGACCGTGAGTGCCTTGCCGGGGTTTGTTTGGTGTCGGGGTTCCTTCGATCCTTATACTAATTGAGGCTCACAGAGGGCGTCATGAGTGGCATTATTGACGCAAAGCCCTTCAATAATGTGTTTACAGCCACTAAGAATAATTCGACTATGTAGGGAACTGTCACTGCCCTCTATGAAATAGGTACTTCATGCAATCGATCGTTTCTGCAACTTGAGTATTTTGCTGACGCAAGCTTGCAGGATGTCTTTTTGGTGCCATCTTCATCCTAGGATTTGGCGACTGGCTTGGTCGACGCGGAGCGATCATGCTCGGCGCGTCTGTCATGATTCTTGGAGTCCTCATCCAGGTGACTGCATTCGTTGGCCACGTACCTCTCGCGCAGTTTATCATCGGGAGAATCATCACTGGCGTCGGTAACGGCATGAACACTTCGACGATCCGTACCTACCAAGCCGAGTGTTCCCGGACATCTAATAGAGGACTCCTCATCTGTATCGAGGGTGCTACAATTGCATTCGGCACCGTGATCGCCTACTGGATCGACTTCGGAGCTTCATATGGTCCACCTGATTTGACCTGGCGTTTTCCCATTGCCTTCCAGATCGTCTTCGGTGTGGCCATTGTCGTTGGAATGACCTTCCTGCCAGAGTCTCCCAGGTGGCTCTTCACTCGGGAGCGGTATGAGGAAGGTGAAGCTGTCATCGCTGCTCTTATGGGCAAGGAGATTTCCCACCACGATGTGCAGCTTCAAAAGACCATTGTCCTTGACTCAATCAGAGCGTAAGTGCTGGCGACAATCCATATCCTGCAGGACATTATCTGACTGAAACAGTTCCGGTCAAGCTGGAAAAACGACTCCTATTTCTGCCGTGTTCACTGGTGGAAAGACGCAGCATTTCCGACGAATGCTTCTCGGCGCTTCTTCCCAGTTCATGCAACAGATTGGCGGTTGTAATGCTGTTATCTACTACTTGCCCGTTCTGTTCCGGCAATCTCTTGGACAGACCGACACGATGTCTCTCATTCTCGGCGGTGTCAACATGATCGTCTACTCCATCTTCGCGACCATGTCATGGTTCCTGATTGAGAGAGTCGGTAGGCGCAAGCTTTTCCTCTGGGGCACTGTCGGTCAGTGTCTGTCAATGGTTATCACTTTTGCTTGCTTGATTCCCGGCACTCCCTCTGCCGCCAAGGGCGCAGCGGTCGGTCTCTTCACCTACATTGCGAGCTTTGGTGCGACCTGGCTGCCGTTGCCTTGGCTCTATCCTGCCGAGATCAGCCCAATCAAGACCCGCGCAAAGGCCAATGCATTTTCTACATGCACAAACTGGTTGTTCAACTTCCTTATCGTCATGGTCACACCCATCATGATCAGTGGCATTGGTTGGGGAACATATCTCTTTTTCGCCATCGTCATTGCATGCTTCTTGCCGATCATCTACTTCTTCTACCCAGAAACGGCAAGACGGTCGCTGGAAGAAATTGATCTCATCTTCGCCAAGGGATACTTGGAGAACATGAGCTACGTGCGGGCGGCTCAGGAGCTGCCATATCTATCTGATGAGGATGTTGAACGCGTTGCCATTCAGTATGGATTCGGTCCAGCTGACGCTAAGATCGAGAGCGGGAATAGCAGTGAGAGCGCAGAGTTCAACACTGCGAGAGTGGCCGATCATGCAGGGGATGCTGAGAAATCCACCTGGAACGAATCAAACTAGACTTCCTATGCCTGGGTTGTTTTGAATGATGGTTTGACGGTGTGCAAGATGGTTTCGGTCCTTCGGTATTGTCGGAACAGTTAGAGTTTGATAAACATAGATTGAATGGTGTGGATTAGAGGGCATGTTGCTGGACGCATTTCTCGTACGGCATGACTTATCTGTATATATATGTCAGCATGGATAGTGCAGCTTTCTACATAGAGTTTAAACCCTTGGAGAACGGTACAGCTTTATGACTATAGCAATGGGTCTTCCAGCAACTCTTGAACAGCGTAATTGTCAGATATGAGCGGTGATCTGGTGATGTTTTCTATTCTCTGTATCCCTAGGGGCTCGAAGAGAGTGGAGTTTGTTGAAGACGGCCTAATCTGGTGTGGGTAGGGTGGTCATAACCATGATTGAAATATACCCTCCCTGATTGGGATGGAATTTGAAAGACTACTGGAAGATAATTACTCTATTTTAAATATTTTTTAATCTAGTCTTACTGTCACAGAATGTCCATAGTTCTATTATATATTGCCACCTTAGCTAGCTCTTATCTGAACAGTGGACTTAGTTTCTTAGTAGAGAACAACAATCAATGATATTATTATAGGTAAGCATCTCTCAGTAGCCCTCTATTACTATGATTTCTTTTTATCTATCCTTTTATTCCATCTAGTTAATCTAACCTAATAGGAACTCTACTGTCAGATAAGGTCGCCCAGTCCTTCACAAGGCCCGGTGGATCTTATGGATATTCTGTTAACAAGGAGGGAGCTGATCAAGATGCACAA
>JSYV01000246.1:0-42903 GCA_000787455.1 Evansstolkia leycettana | reverse complement strand
TCGCATTGGGTGATCCGCTCGGTTGGGTGATCCGCTCGCTTGTGGATTACGTTATAGTAAATCCCTTGTGAAGCCAGAGGCCTATAAGAAGGCTAAGAGTATTACGAGTATATTGCCCAACTTCTCCTGGTCTGATCAAATGATATCGTCCCTTTCCCAGCCTGTCTGCTGCAGGTTCTGAATCCCCTGCTTCGGATGCGGTCTTTCCGGATCCTTATAGACACTCGTGTACGGATTGGGATCGTTCTTCCAGTTCAGGTTCCCAAAGGTATGGTTCACCTCGCGGTGCTTCGCCTCGTCCGCACGCACATACATCAGTAGATCCCGCATCTTGCGATGCCCTTCTGGCATCTGCCAGTATTTGACCGCGATCTCGGGCGCGTCCAGATTCTCCCATTTCGGGAGTCGGCCCGCGTCAATGTCAGCGATCTCCCGCGTGTACGTGATGACGGCTTCTTCTTCCAGATAGCCGACGAAGCGGTGGCAGATGCGCGGGGAGCAGAGATAGGCCAGGAAGAATGCGTTGAAGAAAATCCCCTGCGCGAGGAGGACCATCAGGCGCATGAACCAACCGGGTTCCCCCATCGTGAGAAATGTCAGAAGGTGCATGCGTTCGTTGTAGGATTCTTCCAGAAGAGTTTCCATCCTGTTGATTTGTCAGGAGTGAACTTCGCTCAAACAAGGACAAACGTACCAGCCACTATCTCGTTTCATCCTCCGGAGGCTGCGGAGATGCCTCAACATGCCACCGACCATCCCGGGCACGCCGGCAATGCTTTCGAGGAAGATATTCCGGATCAGGTATTTCTTCTCGGTCATGGCATACTTTTGCTTGGCTTTCGCGGGGTCCTTCTGATGCAGAGCAACCACCTTGTCGTGCCTGTAGCCCGTGACGCGATCCAAGCTGAACCGGAGGATGCGAATCGTGGTGAGAGCCACTTTGTCACCCAGGTTGCGCGTTTCCCGATGGGCGACCTCGACTTTCTTCAGTTGTTCCTCTGTGTATCTTTGCGTCTTCAGTCAGACAGGGTTTAGAATACTCGGGAAGCGGACGGACATACACCGGATGAGGCCATGCAGGAGGGGTCTCTTTGATCCTTCTCGTCACTTTCTCGGGGAAGAATTCACGGATCTTTCTGGTGGTTGTTGACGAAAAGGGTCGCCTGGATGATTGCTGGATCACAACGGCACTTCGGCACAGACATGTTGAATTCAGACCCAGGAATATGGTGGCTGGATTGACCAGCATGCAGGGCAGATTTGTTACTGTGCTTGTGATCATTTGGGAGGAGTAAGTTAAGAATGAATTGGCTGAGCATAAGTTGAGGGGAAACAAAAAGGTATGTTTGTCTCAGGAACATCGTCATACGTTATATACGTATTTGAGGGATGAGAATGCGTATATCTGACATAAGAGCATGGAAACCCTAAAAGTCGGATGGGCCGGCTACCCAAACTCCTCCCTTCCATGAGGTAGGTAGTCTAAATCTCAAACAGATGATGATGATATCTTTGCTGCAAAGGCAACTAATGCACAGGAATATTGGAATCCAGTGACATATCAACAAGATGGCAGAGACTCTGGTGAAGAGAACCAATTGCATCCTAAACCTGAGTCAAGTCAACAACACACGGGATAATAAATCAACTCAACCCTCAATCTGCCGCTGCTTGATGAGGGGGAAACCAAGGAAAAAAAATGACATAAAGAAAGAAATTCTGTCTAAAATCAGACTGCTGCTGCTCCTTTAGGCCTTCATGACTCTCCACTTGAGCGGGTGGAAGACCATCGCAATCATTGGGAATGTGAACAACTCAATCTCATTGGCTAGGAAAGCAATAAGGTAGTATCGTACTAGAAGATCAGCGTAGGGGCGTAATCTCCTTCACCAAATCCATGGATCACGTGACATAATAAGTTCTTAGTCAGCAGTACAGTCCTTTCCATTTTCGGTTCTCTGTTTACCTCCTTTTTTTGTACATGTGTTGCTTCACCACATCCCCCACCGACCGCATTGCTTTACTCTACCTCTTCGAGAATGGATCCTCAAGCTGCAGCGACAGATGAAATCTTTTGCAGCAGATGCAGAAGATCCTGTGCTGCAGATGAATTCAAAATTAACAAGCAAGAGAAGCAGAACAAAACTTGCAAGCGTCATAGCCAAAAATGTTCTCTTGAGTTCGACGACTGGGAGTATTTCATTATGCTTCTTTGAAATTGGAATAAACCGGCAAGTAACTCTGAGACTCCAAATCTGAGTGAGCCAAAATTGACAGATAAATCATAAATACATTATTCTAACCTGTTCCTACTTCATAGAACCAACACAAGATATTAGATGGGAATTACGTATTTAATTTGGATGCTCTATCTGTCAATTTCGGTTCTCTATGCGTACTAGGGAATGCAAAAAGTGATGGAAACGGGATCGACCGTGACGTGTTTCCTAGATCCGAGGTGAACGCGGCAATGCGGGATCTAAGTGAGGTCATTTGGAAGGAAGGAGGATTTCGCTTCACACATACGGGAACCAATCTCCAAAACTTCACATACCAATACCACTGTTCCCAAGATCTGATGCATGCCAAAAGCTATCGATCCACAGTGGAGGCAGAGAAGCAGCGGGATGGCCGAAGTATGGCGCGATTTCCATGCAAGAGCAAGCTCAATATACGGCCGTGCTTACAAAATCGAACCCTTTCCCTTTCGATCCATCACGAGTGGCATATACCTTATGAAGACATCCAACTTTCACCAATTGTGCAAGAATTGATCCACTCGCGCGTGTCAACCAAGACTCCATCAGAAATATACTGTGAAATTTGAGATATTCCTGAGGCGAAACCTGTTACAAGACATCAAGTCTATTATATCTGGCAGAAAGCGAACGCCGAGATCTGGCAGTAAGATTCCGATCCCTTAGTCTCAGCTACAATGCTCCTCTCTGAAGACAGTGACTATTGAGATCATCATGGTGTCTTCACGGCAGGAAACTTAAGGGCATTGGGCTTTTTTGCTTCTGAACCTATTAAAAGGCTTGTTAAGTCAGCTACTCAGTCAGTGATGGATTCAACGTTCAGAACAAACAGTGATGGTATGGACCTTTTTGCAGTCTTAGCTGAGGTTGAAGGTACCGGTGTTCCGCTTGCATACTGTCTGGTAGAGCTTATAAAGCCTCCTCAGGTCAAGCCAGCAGAGAGGAAACCCGTTCGTGCAGACCCTGGAGCGATGATATACATTATTCAACAGTTTCTTGAGCGACTGAAAGCTTTGGGTTCAATCCAAGGTGCTTCGCGATTGACAAGGACCAGGCAGAAGGTGCAGCAGTCACCGCTGTATGGCCCGGTGTTAAAGTTCAGCTTTGCTACTGGCATGTGAAACGGGCAGTAAGCATGAAGCTCAACTCGTCAAAAAGCACTAATACACAAAACCACTACAAGCCTGAGGAAGCGCAAAAGTTGATTCCTGACTTGGAGATCTGCTGGGGCTCATTACCAATATGCCGACCCGTGAACCATAGATTCGGTGAGTGTCAATGTCCATCAAAGGGTGAAAATATCGAAGAGATGGGGAGACTGGAACCAGCAATAAAGGAGGAACGTGACACGGTACTTGAAATTTTCTGCCGCCATTTTAACCTCCATCCTCTCATACCCGATCCTAATGGCACCTATAAGTCCTCGAAGACTTTGCATTGTGAATATGCTGCAGAGATGTATACATGGTGTAAGGCCCGTGGGTATTACCGTCTCTGGGCTTACCTGTATGTCAACTGGTATTGTCCAGAACAGTGGAAACTGTGGGCGCGAGCTGCTGACCCTGCTGAAATCCCGGCTATGAAGACAACAATGATTGCTGAGTCGCATCGGCGAACGCTGAAACACGACTATCTCCATAATTCAATCAGCCGCGAGTTGACCTAGTTGTGTGGATTTTGACCTCTCAGGTTCTCTCTGACGCAGTTCATCGAATGAAAGCTATTTCAAGTGGACAATTCCGCATATTCAAAGCTCGATGGCGAGAGGCATTCAAGAAGCAGTGGAGAAAAGAAGCCTGTAAAGCGGTTGATCCTGAGAAGTTAAAGGAATACCATACAAATCCAGTCAACTGGGTTTGTGCCTGCAAGTCTTTCCTGCATAGTCGCTTCCTGATTTGCAAACATATTGTCCATTGCTTTGAGTCACCCAGTCCGGAATTTTTCGAAACTGTCAGTCGCCAAATGATCTATCCTTTCTGGAAAGATGAGCGATTGATTCTGCGGCCTGAATATGCACTGACAGTGGAACTTGACACTCAGGGATTGAATGAAGGCAAAGAACTGCAAGAAGACAATGCCCAAGAGTCAGTATTTGATTTCTCAGAAAGTGAGTCAGAGCGCGATGAGGGCGAGGACGACGAGCAGGAAGCTATACTGATGGAAATCCAGGTAGCAGAATTCAGAAAAATGATGCAGGATGTTATGGCGCTTTTTGAAGAGCAAGTGGCAAAGGGAAATGAGAAGTTTGTTGAAAGATTTATAGCTTCTAATGAGAATTGTACTTTGCTGGAGGAAGTCAAGCACCTTCGCAATAAGCGGAGCATGCCACAGACTTGGGGTAGATGTCGACACCCGGCGACAATGTATCTCAAATGAATTAGCGACAGACAGCAATTGGGCAATGATGATGGGGACAATGGCAATGGCTGAGGAGGCTAGGAGTGTTTTTTGAAGGAGTGGTCTTTCAGGAAAAGCTTTCACAGCGACAAAAGTAGCGATAGCAGCGATTTTTTAGCAAAATTTAGGCATTTCCAGGCATTCCTGCAAGTATATTACTAACTTGTTGATCAAGCGTTGGAGGATTATATACTGTGCTTTGGCTGCACATCAGTACCACAAAAGTCAGCGATAAAACCGTAGAAAATAGGCATTTTGGGCAGTTTTCGAGTCCGAAAATTGCAGAGCTGAAAATTGCTGAAGTCCCTGACAGCCCTTGGCAATCTCTAGGACAAGGGCTTTTGCGATTTGCATTCGCCATAGATAACTTCAGTATAAGGTCGGGTCCCTAGCAGTCTAAATTCAGCTAACAACTTCATGTGGTCACGTGATGCATGGATTTGGTGAAGGAGATTATGCGCACTTAGCCGAGCTCCACAGGTAGGTCAGTGCCTGGGGGCCTGACAAAATGAGCTGTTAAGAGGCATGTCATCTAAACTTAACAATATTAACATAGTGGAGTGTCAGCGACGTGTCAGTAGTAAAGGAGGCTTAGGGTAAGGCTGCAGTAGAAGATAGAGCAAAACTAGGAGCTCAGTAAGAGCGGACAGGAGTAGACAGGAGCAGAAGAGAGAGCAGAGAAGCGCGCGAGCAGGCGGAAGCAGACCAGGAGCCGGGGAGCAAAGCAGCGAGAGCTTAGTCAGAAAACGGACATCGAGGAGGTGCATTTTCGCATGACACTACCAGAGTACTTAGCTAGTAGTATTACCGCTTTCAGAGGATTCATCGTTCCCCGCAGCAGTCCGATTTGCAAGCTTCGAATGTACCGTTCGTTGTTCATCTAGATCCTGAACTCTGTACGCTCGCTTCCGACTCGATATTGCCTTACTTCTCTATTGAACGCAATTCGGCTCCCAGCCTGTTGCGCAAGTTACGCTGACCCGCCGATTCCGCTCTCAACCGAGGGACAGTATTCCTCATTCAAGAAGGGCAGCGTCGCGAACATTTTGATCCCTGCAACACTGTGCGGGCTGTTGGCATTTCAGAGTCGCCGGTCACATTGAGCGGTTTCTTCGAGACGTCACTCGGCTCAAGCGGGGTACGATTGTTGCGAGTTGCTTTCGATAATCAGCAGCCTTTACACCACCCCGGCCAAGACTTAGCAGTTGCCTCGGTATATGGGCACTTACATGTCATACGAATCGCAATCGATGATACACGGATTGCTCTGCACTGGGGATTAGTGGCCTATCATCATGCCCCTCGACGAAGAAGGAGCCAAGTGGTCATGGTAAGCACAGTCTTATTCCACAGACCTGATATCGATTTCCAGACGCTGAATGTGCGATACCATACAGTGAACCATGCATACGCGGTCATCGCTCGTCAAAATGCCAGCACTTCGACAGGTTGATGATGAAAGTCCCGAAAGCTGGACGTCCACTTGCAAAATGCCCTCATCCGAAAGGTAGTTGCAGCTGTCAGAAGTTGTACGCCTTCATGGTGCGCATACCGAAAGGTTGGTAGCGATCTACGTACTGTCTCTGTGCAACAGGTATTGATCACTTCGTGCAGGTTCCACTTGCTTGTGTCGCCCGTTATATAAGGTGCCAGTGAGCATAAACGACCCGAGCCAGCCGACCCTGTCAGCCTCTGTTGCTCCAATGGCTTCACCTGCCCCTGGCAAAGTGCAAAAGTCTGGCAAACGCCTGAGTGGCCTTCAAGCAGCTCCTGAGAATATTGCACGAGCTCTGAATTTCATGCCTGGATTTGAAAACCGACCTTTCGAAAATGGAACATCGAGCCATCTGCCTCCATACCCTTCCCGGTCGTCCAACGGTTATGTAGATTCACATCCAGATTGCAATCCTTCCCTGGTTCTACCTCAGCAACAGCATGCTGACATGAATGGCAATTCCGCATCTCAAACGGGTGGTTGCTGTTCTAAGAACAAATCCGAGCCGGCCGAGCTATTTCAAGCACGAAGTTCATGTTGCGGAAAACCCAACACTCAATTAGAAAGCGAAGCTGGTGAAGGCAAATTACAAGGGCGAAGCAATTTGAACACCATATTTGAAGGAATCTCGCCGGCTCAATTCTCTGCGCCGCAGATTTACTCGCTGCAAGACTTCAGCCCTGCTGGACACGGGCACGCCAACCAACCGTTTCCTATGCAACACAATCAACCTCCAACTCCGGCCTATCTGAACAAAACCATTCCAGAGGCAACTTCAGCGTCATGTTTGAACCTTACACACCAAGGCTTCTTTGACGGTGCTAGTTTCGGTAACATCGCCATGCAGTCGCTTTTTACATATAATGCTCAGAACGATACTTATACACCGCCGCCAACGTTGGGTGGAGACCCGGCGCATGAATGCAGTTGCGGCGATGACTGCCAATGTCTAGGTTGCGCCGCACATCCATTCAACAATACTACAAGGCAGCACGTGCAGGAGATGGGCGTACTGGTTACCTTGAACGAGCAAGCAGAAAACTCCGAAGGATTGACTTCTTCTCAAAACCCGCAATCTCCGGGAGAGTCCTCCGCAGCCACATTGAAATACTCGTCTCTTAATGTCAGCAATACTTTGGAAAACGCAACCGAGCCAGCCACAATGACCGCTTACCCTGGACAAAATTTCACTCCCAACTTCGACACCAGCTTCTCGTCACCCGTTTCCGCTGAGTACGCTGCAGGCGAGCAGTTGATGCATCCCTCTGAGTATTACACGATTGCATACCCAGTGGGGTTACCAAATGCTTGCTCTGATGTGACAGGTAGCTGTCAATGTGGAAGCGATTGTAGCTGCATCGGTTGTCTCACGCACAGCGGTCACAATGGAATACCCGTTGAGCCTGTCGCACCCGAGGATCTACCCATGAGCAAAGCGGAATTTCTGGCTCCGTTCCCTGAGCAACAGAATGCCGAACCAACTGGGACGACTGCAGTTGATGCGTTCTCAATTCCCGGCTTAAGTCCGCGGGCTATAGAGTCGCAAGTGACTTGAAGTTCGCTTGGTGCGCACGGCTGGGTTAAACCTTTACTCCTCTGGATTTATGCCCTTGTTTTTCGAATGAATGATGATTATGACACCCGAAAGATGATTATAGACGCCTATGAAAGCTATTGACGACGCAGTTGCAATGGAAAAGGCGCATATTGACTGTTTACGGGCTGGGCCCTCTCCTCCCTATTGTCGATTGAATTGTACCACCGTTGTCGCATGTGGAAACCCTCATCTTCTCGATGGTTTTATCTATATGACATCATATGTCGAACATTTTCAATTCGTCTTTATCAGCTCCCAAGATTGATCAACACATGGATCCTCATGGATCGCTGAGCTATTTGAAGCCTCTCTGGAGCAGGAAATGAAAGGCTATTGATTGCAATGTACAGTTCTGCGTATTTAACCTGCCTTAAGGCCCCATATCAACTTATTGATCAAGCTGCGAAGAAACCTTACAGCATGATTGTGTATAGAGTGCACCTCATTTGACATCTCACTTGCCGCAACAGATTCATGTAACTAGTCTAATGTTATGTCTCCTGCTGGATTAGATTTGCAACGGAAAATATGCACAATATGCAGATGATCAAAATGAATCGGCCGACTTATGGATTGTATAAAAAGAAACTGATGATCTAACACTGATTCCATCTAGATTGAACGTCCCTTTCCGTCCTCCTCAAGCATGTCCCACTTCCTGTACAAATATCGTACACGAAACGTACTCCCCTTTACCGACGCAGAGCGTCTCTCACAGGCTGATCACCCCGACGGAAAGAAGCTGTTTCAATGATGTTAGCCAAATTGAACCTGGATTTCACGCTAGACACAACCGGTCCTAGACATACCATCGGCCTCCTCCCAAGCACGTCCAGCTCCGAAACCCAAACCCACCCAGACGGGCCACGCTCTCCGCTTGAACAAGAGCACTGAGAAAACGATACCAAACGAAAGACCGAGACCGGAGCGGATGATCATGGAGGAAATAGCGCGGTCCCACTGTTATATGATTATCCAGAAGGGTCAGCTATCAAGGCTCTGTGTCGGATGAGAATTGTGAACGCATTGATCAACGGGGACTGGCGAGTGTGCGCACAGTCTCCATCAATGTGTCCACACTGGAGGAAGGAAATAGGATGAATCATTTGCAAGACATCCGGAATTACCTTCTCGTTCAACAAGGCCTCGCTGACGGGTTTGCTCGACCTTGTGACCGGGACGGCCGGCCGCGATTCACTGGAGTCGGCCATTGCTGATCGATAAGACATGAATTAGCTTCAATGGCAATTGGGATCAGTGAATGCTTCACTTACTGTAGTTCACTGGCAATAAGGTGAAGCGGTGATGCAATAGCGACAGACAGGAGGAATTGATTGCGACGGGATGGGGGCCCTTTGCTTTGTTGGATGTTGCTCGTGCCGGGACAAAGGCGGTCAGAAAAACCAGGGACGAACTGCCGCCTTGACGTACTCCATACAGGGTAGCTAATTAGCTATCATTTCTCTTCGCTGTCCAACACTTTTTTTTTCTTTCTGCATACATGCTCAAGACACCCCTCCTCATAGACGCAGATAACGTACTTTTCTCGTCTCTTTCGAGATGCCTTCCTTCGCGGAGGTAAGTTTTTATCTCCTGGCGGCTTCTCGTTGATTTTTTGGGATTTTGCCATGCTAACTTACTGCTTCTCTCTTTCTTCCAAGCCGCGTCCGCGCTCTTCGCAAGAGGCTTTACTGCGACTTGAGAAGGGCATTGCTCCTCCCACGACGCAACTCAACGAAGCAGCTCAGATCATAGGTCTCGACTTAGCGCTGTGCGCAAGCCATCCGGTGATCAATGGCACGACCCATGTCGCGACAAAGGCAGCACCGAAGGAAGAATGGGTTCTGAGATGGCTGTTGAAGAAGCTGAAGACGGGCAAGAACTACCGTGTCGACCAGAGCTCATTCCTTCTCCTAAGACAACTCATTGCGTTGATCCCGCCGAAGACCTTGGCTACGACATTGAAGGATCAGAAATTCCTCGCGATCGTAAACGACACGGTCGCCGATTTGGAAGAAGCCGTCCTCGCCGCTATTGTGAATGGAACATCTGGATCGTTGCGATCGGGGTCGGGGTCTAGTAACACATTGGCCGAGCCCCCGGTCCTAGAAAGTCACCGCGACAAGAAAGGAACAAAGAGGAAGAGACCCGGAGACGATACTGGGGATGCCATCGATGTGGATGAGCAGCCTCAATCGCCTGTGTCCTGCTTTCTGGCCTTCATCCGACTCCTGGACTGCCTTTACAGTCTGGTGTCTCTGGCGAGTAATACTCAGGCTCTTGATGAGACAGCATCCGCGCATCTCAAGCACGCATTGAAGGGAGAACCTGACTTCGTTGCCATATTGCTGGGCAAATCGCTTAAAGTGGCTGCCGTGGCTGTCGTCCAGTTCTCCAACTGGCGTAATACAACGGATCTGCAGCATCTGCTCTATGTGCTACCGGCAATTCTGGGATTGTGGGAACTGAGATCGTCTCGTCGCGATGATTCCGAGAATAAGCCCAGCAATGTAGGTTTGCTCAGAAAGATATCTTACGAAGACACTGAGGGCTAACACCTGGCTAGGACTCTTTTGCGAAGCATTGCTTCCGGCATGCGCTGAGGCTTCAGCTTTGCGTACGTTCACTGAAACTCGACACAGACGAAAGGGCTCAAGTACTTCATGCATTGGAGCGCCTGATAGCACTCCACGTTATACTCCCAGCACGCGCGGCTTTCTTTGATAGAGGTGGATCCGGTATCGATTATTCATCTGATGAGCCCGATTGGAGCTCCGTGCAACCCGTTTCGGAAACTTTCAGACCTCTATTCAGCGAAGCACTCGGTGTTAGTGCCAATCCTCATGACGCAAAGCTGCAAGACTCTGCCAAATCGGATTCGAAGAAAATCCCTTGGAACACAGCCGAGCTGTTTCCGGAACTCTTCGATATTGCGATTCGCTCTGTTGCGCGGGATACTTTCCGAAGGCAAACACACGAAGCTCCTTGGCTGGAGACCCTATTCGTCGCCCTTGCCGAGTTGACATATTCTATCTTGAAAGAAGAGAGATCAGACAGCTACCTTTCTGAGTTCGTCAGCGTCTTGGAACTCCTCTTCCGCGTGGCTCTCGACCGAAACATTCAGCTATCGCTACACACTCTGCTTACTCATGCTTCATATACTGGTCTTTTAAAAGATGAGCTGGCAAACGTGGAGTGGAATCTGACCGCTCTACTCATCAAACTGGGTGTTGATATTTTCCTGCCCAATTCGGGTCTCAATTACTCCAGGAGACTGTTAGATGCGTTGCAGCAGAAGATACTGCTACATTGGCGCAGCAGCAGTTCCTATGGTGACGCGAATTACAACATCATCAAAACTGACATCGTGATTCCCTTACTGCGTGGATTCGCGGCCGCGAGAGACCTTCCGACTTTTGTTCAGCTATGGCAAGCTCAACTGATGGCAGCGGAGGAGGCACGTGCTAGGGATACCTCGCTCAGCCACTTCACGATATGGGAAGACGATGATATATGCAATGCTTACAGTGAATTGATTAAGACATCTCTCACGGATGCACAGGTTGCTGCGCTGATTCGAACTGCTGCAGATGAGATCAAGGACGAGAATGGCAGGATTGCCGACTCGCCCAGAGCCTACGGTCGGTTCGTTGTCTTAGAAGCCAGCCTTAGAAGGCGCTCCTTGAACTTGCAAGGAGCAAACGAAGATCTGAAGACGATCCTTGAAACAGTAATGCCGACGCTATCCTCGGAACAGACTCTGCATTGGCGTTGGCGCTTATGGAGGCTGGTCCAAAACCTCCTTGCGAATAACTTGAAATCAACTGACAACGATGCCGGCAATGCTATCATGAATTTGGTCAATGTTGCCGCTAAACGCGTTCACAACCTACACAAGATCCTTACGAAAAAAGCGGGAGCCATACTGGAGGCATTTGAGGCCTATCGTTTCGTTCTCGTTTCAGTGACGGATTCTATTGACTCTGGTCATGTTGAAAAGTTTGTCTCGCTTACTGGCGAGGTAATGGAGTTTATCAAGAAATTATCGACGGGCGACGTTTCACAATCAACGAAGTCTCCTTGGAATGGCCGCGCAGAAACTCTGGATTCTCCGGCATCTCTCGCTCTAGGCTATTTCCTTTCCCTGCTCAGGATTCCGAGCATCTGGCCAAAAGTTAAACCAGAGATGAGACGCGCGCTCTTTGACCACGTGCTTTCTCTCGCCACTGCTCAGTACGACCCATCCGCGTCGAGTCTGGACACCGTTCCTCCGGACGCAAGGTTTCTGCAGGCATGGGCTAGCCTCGTTTGTCATGAATACCTTCTTTCTGTCCCTACCGTTGCTGGCGATCTGATCGTCGTGCTAGCCGAGAAGACACACAAAGATGGTGCTCATCGTAAGCTTATGGTGGAGAGCCTTCAAAGGATACCGGCACCACTGATTACACGTCGCCAAAGAGGCGTGTTGTTGGACCTGCTGCAAGACGTTATTCTGAAGCAGGACAACAACCCCGAAGTCACTGTGGGAATGCTTTCTTTGATGGCGAAGCTAGCCGAGATGCCCAAGTCGGCGGCTTCCATAACCAGCGATTGGGAACCAGTCTGGACAATTGCCAAAGCTTTGATTCTACAGGGCACTGAAATCGACTTCCAGATCATGAAGGCTTTCAGGAACCTTCATGAAGCGGTCTTGGCGAAATTACTACTGCTATCGGAGGATGACCGACGGAAGGTGTTCAAGAAATTCTACCGCAAGGTTTCGTCCAGGGCTTCCAAGACGAAGTCCTTTGACGCTGACTCGATGGAGGATTTCTATATCAGGATTTCTCTCTTACAGCTCTGGGAACATCGAGAACAGCTCTCGGGTGTTATTGACGAGGCGGAGCTCAACGGCTATCGTCGCAGATTGTTTGATCTCGTGGTGGCAGACTTGAAAGAAGTCAAGGATCGCTGCAAGAAGCAAAATGTAGAAGACACAGGCGCTCTGATCAAGACTATCGATGCCTTGGAAGATTTCGAAGATCTAACCGTCAACAACAACGAAGTTGAGAGATTCCTGACAAAAATTGAAAGCCGCCTCGAAAACGTTGACTCGGCTCTCTCCGTTCGCAGCCTGATTAGGCGTTGCCTTCTTGCTGGAAAGGGAAAAGAAAGTGATATTATCCAACCTCTTGCGCGGTGCGCGGAGACTCTTACTCCCTGGCAAATGTATTGTCCGGAGCAGAAACTGTTCATCAAGACCACCAACGAGAAGCTTCGGAGCATGACCCCGGAGAGCCGCATTCGAATCGTCTCGACGGTTCGAAAGGCAGGAGGATTCGTTGGTGAAAAGGCTGTCCGCCACCTGATTATTGCCGCTCTGGCACTCTCAACGCTTCCCCCGACCGAAGACAAGGAAAGTGCAACAGCTAAAGAAGTGTCGTTGACATGCACGGCCATCATCAAGTCTCTTCCGCGGACCACCTCTGTGGAGCAATTCTCCTTCGCCGCGGAGTGCCTGGACACCATCTTCCGCCACCAACCTCGCTGTATCAGTCAATGGAACGTCGATGAACTTCTTGCTGCTATCTCCATTTGTGCGTCAAAGGCAGGCCCGCGGATCAGCCCCGATTATTCCGGCACCATCTACATCCGCCTCTGTCGATTGATGGGTCTTCTCCTGAGTCTCTTCCGCCGCAAACTTGGAGGCCGTTTCCAACTCATCCTTCCGGCCATGCAGCGTCTACTGGACTGCTTGTTCGCCCGCGCTAGGAAACGCTCTCGGCCGCTCTGGCCAGAGTCAGCGCAAGGCCGGCCCTACTGGCTTGCACCGCTGCAGGCGTCGCATGCCGTCCATTTCACACGTCTGCTTACTTCCCTGTGCGATCCAACAGTCTCTGCTGTGTCCCGACCGACTCACTCCTCGGCCGGTCATGAAGCTCTGACGGACGAGACTAAGAAGGCCAAGCGCATTGCCGGCCAGTATCTCCAGTATCTCATCATGGAGTATGCAGAGTGCTCTCTACAAGGTGCGCTGGCGCCGGAAGTGAAGGCTGCCATTCTGTCTGGGCTCTATGCAGCTCTGGATGTTATGTCGCGTGACACGATGCGGGCGCTGAATGCAGGGTTGGATGTCTCTGGGCGAGCGGTGTTCAAGAGCTTGTATGATGATTACGTCAAGTTTGGCAAGTGGAATAAAGCTTAGATCCGGGGACGTGATTGTGCAAGAAGGGATGAGGGTGAGATGGGAGGATCCAGCATTCTGATTATCGGGGGACTCTTGCCATAATCGCAGGGGGTGGTGATGGGAACCGCTCGTCTTCCGCAAAGCCTCTAGAACAACACGAACGTATCTCAGATTTAATTCTGCACGCATGAATCATTTGATATCCCTGCCAGTAGTTCACACTGATCGTGCACGGTAAACATCCTACACGACTAGGTTCAGTGTCTCTTAAGCAATAATATAATAATAATAATAATATAATAATAATAATAAAAATAATAAAAATAATAAAAATAATAAAAATAATAAAAATAATAAAAATAATAAAAGGGTCTTCATGATAAGGCCAACCTCTGCGATGTTCAACCATCCAATAAAATTTTGCTAGAGTCTCTATCAAGGTCTGTCTATCCTTCTTATCGCAGTCTCAATTCTTTACTCGATCCGATCGAGTCAGCTACAATCACACCGCCCAGATACTCTATCAGTCGATGCGATTGCGGAGAACGAGAGTGGGCGATCTCCACTCACCCTTATCGCTGATAACGGCCAATTTGCGGTCGTGTTGGGTCCTCCATCCACACATCGAAGATTGCAGCCACACCAAAGGGGCTCGATCACTCTACAGGAGGACCAGTCGTCGAGACTAGATTTGCCGTCGGAATGCAAAATAAAACATGTACTGATAAACAGGAACCTTGTACGGGAAAATACGGTCACGGTCGATCATATTCCAAAAGCTCCGTCATCGTCCGTGGCACTCAGCTGTGGGATGTGATGGCATGGAGACCCAAATTCATCGAATCTTTATCATGGCCCCAACTGTTATCAAAGTTCACTGGCTGTTTCCGCAGGTTGATGCTTGCTTAGTGCGGTAGGGATGTGAGTCCAACGGCTTATCGTTGCGGGTAAAGATGAACGTTCGCTCTCGCCGGGGGATCTATAAGACTATGACGTCTGGCTCGCGTGTTTGGTGCTAAACCGTCCGCGTTGAGGGACAAGCCCAGCTGACAGAGGCCGCTTTAAATGAACCTGTTGCCTCCTTGACTTTCTTGTTGTTCTCGCATGTTCTTTCCAGGTTTCGGAGACCATACGTCAATATGGACAGAATCAGATACATCCTCGACCAGTTGGCGGTGTCGGCGGAGCCCGGGTTGACGAATGCGCAGTTGATGTTGATGAACAATGACTTACGGCCAGGTGAGATACTCATCGGTCGCAGCCTTTGCCTTTTCTCTCCAACGAGAATACTACTCTCCTTTGTCTCTCTTTCTCCATGATAAAACCCCCAGATCATATGATCTCTCGGACCGACGCTGTTTCCTATCGTTTTATGTCGAAGAACAATCGGATGGCTCAGGATTGGATCCGAATCATGCTGACACGAGAACTTTGATCTTCGCCCTCTGCAGTCGAACCGGAACGTCGTCAATGGAGATGGCTCAATTTCGTTGCGTTTTGGGTGGCGGATTCTTTGAACGTCGTGAGTCCTTTTGTCCCCCAGATTTTTCCCAAAACGGGATAGCGTTGAAGATATACACAAAATCAATGCTCGTTGCATATGGGGATCGTAAAATCGACTAATCGCTCATTTTTTTTCAGAACACTTGGATGATTTCTTCTTCCATGATTGCTGATGGCTTGTCCTGGTGGCAGTCTTGGATCTGTGTTTGGGTCGGTTACTTCATTGCGGCCATGTTTGTGTGTCTGACCGGTCGCATCGGTGCCGTCTACCACATTTCATTCCCCGTCACTGTCCGGTCGTCGTTTGGGATATGGGGATCGTTCTGGCCGGTCTTGAATCGATCTGCGATGGCGGTCATTTGGTACGGTGTGCAGGTATAGTGCTCATCAGAACTCATCAGAAAGGATCATTGACTAACCACCTTTGCCAACAGGCATTCATCGGAGGTGAGTTTGGGATTGTATCCATAACTCGGATTCATCGCCGTCATTCCTGTCTGTACTTACTAATTTGGATGATGGATAGGTCAATGCGTGACTTTGATGATCGAGGCCATCTGGCCGAGTTACACAAATCTCCCCAATACTCTGCCTGCCGGCGCCGGTGTCACCACCAAGGACTTTGTCAGCTTCTTTCTGTTCTGGCTACTGTCACTGCCAGCACTCTGGTTCCCAATCCACAAGATCAGACATCTGTTTACCGTCAAAGCCTACTATTCGCCAATTGCAGCCATCGCCTTTTTCGCTTGGGCAATCTCTCGTGCTCACGGTATAGGTCCGATTGTACACCAGCCAAACACCGTGCACGGAAGTGCTTTAGCCTGGGCCATCGTCAAGAGTATCATGAGCTGCCTGGGGAACTTCGCAACCTTGATTGTAAACGATCCCGACTTTGCGAGATTTGCCCGGAAGCCCAAGGATGCATTGTGGGCGCAGCTCTTCACGATTCCGATCGGATTCGCAATCACCTCCTTCATTGGTATCATTGTCTCTTCCTCTTCGACCGTCATCTACGGCGAGACCGTATGGAATCCGCTTCTCCTTCTAGGCCGATTCTTGGAAGGAGCGAGTTCTGGTGAGCGGTTTGGTATCTTTGTCATTGCGACTGGCTTTGCATTGGCTCAGTTGGGAACCAACATCGCCGCCAACTCTGTGTCTGCTGGTACAGACATGACCGCGCTCCTGCCGCGGTATCTCAACATCAGACGTGGCGGATATATTTGTGCCGCCGTCGGTCTGGCTATGTGTCCTGTATGTACACCGGGTTTTTTTCTCCTTTGATCGTGAACCGCCCAGGTGTAGGGTCAAACTAACAACCGGCGTCAGTGGAACCTTGTTTCATCTTCCAACCAATTCACGACCTATCTCTCGGCGTACTCGCTTTTCCTATCCGCCATCGCCGGCGTCATGATCAGCGACTACTACCTCGTCCGCAGAGGCTACCTCAACGTGAAGGAGCTATACAGCGCCCGCAAACGTGGCCCTTATTACGGTGTCTTTGGTTTCTCCTGGCACGCATATGCCGCTTATATCTCGGGCATCTTGATCAACATTGTGGGATTCGCAGGCGCGGTGGGCCGAAAAGTGCCCGTTGGTGCGCAGTACATCTACTACGTCAATTTCTTCTCGGGATTCATCGTGTCTGCGGGCATGTACTGGATCTTGACGCGCGTTGTTCCTGTTCCGGCCACGAGCGATAAATGGAATGAGCTTGACCTTGACGTGGCCCATCTGTCTGTTGCATATGGACAGGAGGTGAGCGATGAGGAGAGCCCAGACGTAGTAGAAGCGGATCAGAAGATTGTCACTTGTGCGGCGTCGAAGGACTAATGTGGGCATTTCGGCATCTTTATCTGGATCGGTTTGAAATATGGGTATGATGATGACTTTCTTCTTGATGTTAGTATTCGGAGGCTGCCTTTTGTGGTTTGCTTTTTTGTTTTGGTCAGGATTGTTCATGATGACCTTGTTCCTCGATGGAAGGGAAGTACATAGAACGTTCATGAATGGAAGATTATGCCTTAAGAGAAGAGGCCTTTGCAAGCAAAGGAACCAATTCTTGCCGATCAGAAAGAACCTCCTGTGGTCCAGAAAGTATCCAGCCTTAATTAAATTAGCAGAGGCCAGACCTAGATCCTCCCAGTCCATGCAGGGAAGAGAAAAACCGTCCTTGGGAGTGTTGCATCGCTCGTGATTAATTGTCTGTGGAGGGGTCAGATCATCAAAGCAACTCGTCATTCAAATAAATACTGCTCACGATGTACTATTGACTGACTGACGATCAAGGCCGCAGCAGCAGGGTGCTCTATTCCACTCTCAAGAATAGTACTATTCCGTTATGGCTTCACTGTCTACCATCGCGGTTGAGGTGACCATAGCTGCAATCGCTACTCGCATCGTCTACCTGTGCTACCTTCACCCTCTCGCCAGTTATCCAGGCCCTGTCGTTGCTCGCTTTACTAATCTCTGGTCTGTGGTCCCAAACGCCTACGCTCGCCTCTCATTCCCCATGGCTGGGTATCTGATATAATACTAATTAGAATTCGCCGAAGAAGTGATGCAGCTAGCTAATCGAATATAAACCAGGCGCTTCATAACCTTCCTAGGCGGACAGCATCATCTCATCGAACAGAAGCTCCACGAAAAGTACGGCCCGGTCGTCCGCGTGGCGCCGAACTGGCTTTCGTTCTCCGACTTGCAAGATTTCGAAGCAATCTACGGCTTCAACAAGTCGATCGAGAAAGGGAGATTCTACGATTTCGGGCGCAACCGCAGCTAAAGAGCCGAGAGTGTCTTCTCCGCGAAAACAGACGCCAGTCACCGACAGAAACGAAGGAAGCTTCATCAGGCAGTATCGAGTGCGAAGATAGCCGGGTATGAAGCCATCGTTGCGAAGCATGTGGACAACCTTCTCTCGCGGCTGGAATCGGCAGCTTTGCGGCAGCAGCATGCCACCAAGGACGCAAGAGCAGAAGAAGCGAGCGCAGTGAATACCGTGCAGCTTATTCATCGATACACCGTCGACACGGTCTTGGACGTCATTTACGGTCCGGCGATCTCGCCGCAGCCATATACGGATATCCCCAGCGCAAGGGGCATTTGCGCGACTCTCCGCCAAATGACCAAGATGGCGTGGAGCTGCTCGCTGCTGCCCTGGTTCGGATGGCTGATGAATGCTACTACCCGTGCCGTCGATGCGTGGGTGCGCAAACCGTCCTACGACGGAAACGGTGCTGTCACCGGATTATCTGCCCTCATCGCTGCAACTCAGGCGTTGATCTTCAGAAATCCACAACAAGCACTAGAGGCGCCGCAGCCTGGCATCATACAGACCTGGTTACAAGTACGGGACGACAATAATCGAATGACACCCGACGAGATCTGGTCTGAGTCTTTCAACCTCGTCATCGCCGGGCCGGGAAGCACCGCCGCGGCATTGACGGCTCTGTTATACATGCTTGGGACGAAGGATGGGCGAACGTGGCAGGATCGACTACGAGAGGAGGTCAAGGCGGCTGGCGGTCTGGACATATTGGCTGGGTCCCTTCCGCCGGTGCTGAACGCCGTTATCAAAGAGACGACTCGCTTTCTGGCCCCGTTTCCTACGGGGTTTCCTCGAACGATCATGCCGGGAGCTGAGAATGCTTTGAAAAGTCTCGCCGCGCCATTACCCGTCGGGACATTGGTCTCCGCAAATACCTATGTACTGGGGAGATCCAAGGAGATCTGGGGTGGTGACGTAGACGAATAGCTACCGCAGCGGTGGCTCGGTAGCGAAGACGAGAAGCGAGAGATGGAGAGCAGGCTTGTAGCATTCAGTAAGGGGTCGAGAGTCTGCGCGGGAAAAGATCTGGCTTTGGTGATGGTTGGCAAGGCGGTTGTGAGTATCGTTCAGCGCTGGGAGGTTGAGAGTGTCGGGGAGCTACGGGGTAAGAGCTTCTTGGAGATGCAGTATGAAGATTGTTGGATCAATTTCCAGAAGAGAATTTGATGGATCGCGCTGGCGGCAGTGGATACTACTTCTAGCACGTCGCTTCACTTACCGGCAGACTTGGATATTCTTGCCTCATGGCACTGCGATTTCAGCTGGATTATACTATATTATACTATAGCACTTTTATTTAGTCTTCAGCAGTGTAATTTGCAGCGTGGAACTGTCCGCCAGGATTTAGTCTTGATGCCATCTGTAACTTCCCTATTTTCGGGGTCGAAGAAACAACTGAGTCAGACTGAGTCATCTAACATCGGATTCCAAGAAAACTTACCAGGCAGCAAAGACTGGAGTTATCATGATCTATAGATCTGTTCTCACATCGTGGCGAGGTAGAACGGTAAACGTGGTTTGGATGTTGGGAGAGTGGTCTGCGGGCTCCCGATCTGGTAAACGCTCCTGGAGGTGAGAGTTCAATCAGGCTCCAGAGACCCTTTGTACGTATTTGTCTACACAGTTAACTTTAGGAGATGTATAAAAGGCTTTGGACTTTCAGCTCTCTCCAACATCGTTGGTTTCATTTGAAAGCAAGAGCTGCTCTTTCATGCAGGGCAACGGTTGATCCAGTTCGCATCAAAACATTGTACCTTGATATTCATATCAGACGTCTAAGAAACTTGTTCCTCCTTCTATTTATATTTCCCTTGAAGCGTCAGTCCTGTTTTCCTGTGCAATCTCCGATCCATCGACCGAAACGGCCAGCATGTCTTCCACTGGTGCTCTTCCCCAGACTTTGAACTCCATCACCGCCACCAAGATCAGTGAGCTTTCAAAGCAACGCGCACTGTTCGATAAGCGTCGCGACGAGATTCTCAGAGCTGCGGAAGCGGCCTCTGACACACGAGCCAAGGCGCAGATCCTGCTCGAAGGAGTCTGCAGACTCAAGGGATATCCCCGCGACGCGTTTGACAAGGACGATATCGACGAGGACCTTGAGCCCGACTGGGAAGATTCCCTGGCAAGCGTTGAGAACTGCTCCGAGCGAGCCAGTCATGTCAATATCCGGCGCTTTCTTTTGCAAAGCAGACACGACCCGTCCGTCTCTGACCGCACTCTGAGAGACTTTGTGGACCAGTTGGAGAAAGAGCTCCGGTATCTAGAGCAGAGACATGAGCATGCATCCTTCTACAGCAGCTTGGTCACAGAGTGGCTCGCCCATCTTGAGACGACCACTCCTGCCGGCCGGGCATCTCAGAGTCCCGATTATGAGCAAGTTGGACGCGCGGAGATGCATGAACAGCGGGTCCAGTGGGAGTCTCTGGTCTTCACGGCTGCGGACGTCAATCCAGACGCGCTTCATCAGTACCTGGACGGACTCTTCACGAAGACGAGCCTGTCGCAGCAAGCTCTGAAGGAACTCCGTGAACGGGTGAAGAAGTTTGGGACCAATCTCGGCACGAAACTAAAACAGTTCACTGTGGACACGCTCAAATGGGTCGCAAACGCTCTGTTGAGGTCTGACCTTCTATCCAAGGAGAAAACCGTCATTCTGAAGGAGTTTATGCGCAACAAGGAAGTGACGCAGGAGGTCGCGGATGTCTTGAACATGCGTCTGGCCGCACTCGACAGTTGGAGCTGGGGCGCAAAGGGGATCCCCGTGGAAATGAGACGGCAGCTGAACGGCAAATATCGCGTGTTCATGGACGAAGAACTGCTGGACAGTCTCTTGGTCCAAGACCTCGGAGCCGAATGGGCAGTTGCCTTTCGCTCGGCTTTTGTCTCGTTCTCGAACAATCGCGCTTGGAAACCCATGCGCGAGAATATCCCGAAACAGGAGAGAGAACGGCGTCAATACTTTCTTGATACAAACGACCGGAAAAGTCACTCTTCGATTAGATGCGTGAACGATCTCCGGCACCAGACGTACAAAAACGACTACTTCATGACTCAGCTGCCCTCGTCAGTCCGGGAGGGTATGCGCGACTACGACGGCGATGACGACGACGAAGTAAGATCTTCGTGGAAGAATGCTCTGGAGACGAAGCACTCCCTTCTCCACCTTCTGATTACAGAGTCGCTGATTCACAAGACTCTACACGGAAAATTCACCGCAATTCGTTCCGATTTCAAATGGTTCGGTCCGTCTCTTCCTCACGCCACGATTCTCGGGGTTCTGGAGTACTTCGGAGTGCCTGAGAACTGGCTGAACTTCTTCAAGGCCTTCTTGCAGGCGCCATTGAAGTTCGTCCAGGACGGTCCCAACGCCGTGAATCAGACACGGAAGCGAGGCATTCGCGATGAGTCATACGCTTTCCGATTGTTTCGGGGAGGTTGTTTTGTTCTGCATGGACTTTGCGGTGAATCAGCACACAGACGGTGCGTGTCTGTATCGGCTTCATGATGACTTTGGTTCTGGGGCCGTGAAGAAACCTGCATCGCGGCCTGGAAGGCGATGACCGAGTTCGCCAACGTAATGGGATTGGAGTTCAAAGAGGAGAAGACTGGAACGGTTCGGCTCGTCAATAGAGACGAGAGAACTTATCGTCGCTCCGCAACGTCATCGTCGCGTTCATCCGATGACGACGACAATGGAGACACTTCCATGTCTGAATCTGCTGGCGAATCGGAAAGGGAATCTGGTATTCTTCCCACCGGTGGGATTCGCTGGGGCTTCTTGAAGCTTGACTCCGACGAGGGCAGGTTCATCATCGATCAGGAGATGGTCGACACTCACATCTCGGAGCTCAAGCATCAACTCGCGTCTTGCAAGAGCATTTTTGCCTGGGTCCAAGCGTGGAACAGCTATTTCGCGCGCTTTTTCAGCAACAACTTTGGAAAACCCGCCATGTGCTTTGGCCGCGAGCACATCGACATGGCGATCTCGACGCTGAGCCGTATCGAGCGCACTTTGTTCCCCAGCACTGCTGAGCCAACGACGTCCGAAACCAGCGACAACCACCACAGCGGCGTCACAGACTACCTCCGGAAAGTCATCGCCACTTTCACGTCCCCGAAGGATTCTTCTACTTCCCCGTCGAGCTGGGCAGACTCGAACTTCTCAACCCGTTTATCCCCCTGCTCGCCATGCGCGAGAACATCAAGCAAACGCCCCAACGGCGTCTCCAAAAGGCATTCCTGCAGGACGAGGTAAACTACCTCGCAGCAAAGGATCGTTTCGAGAAGCACGGTTCCAAAAGCGTTCACCCGTTTCGAGCCTTTGACTACGCTGACCCAGCCAAGCGGCTTTCTTTTCCCTGGAAGAGTACATGCGCTACCCGGAATCGCATAGCCGGCCGCTCGTCGATGCGTATAGAGACTTGATTCTCGTTCCGGTGGAACTGAGCATCAACCAGACGGCGGGGTTCCATAGCAGCCAGAAGGAACTCGACAAGAACACGTACTGGCGCTGGACTGCGGAGTTGTATCATGCGGACAAGGTGCGCAAGTATGGCAGTCTGGCGGCGGTGAATCGGGAGTTTATGCCATTGGGGGTTGCGAAGACTCTGAAGGAAGGGAAGTTGAGATAGCAGGGTTGAGTTGATGATGGGATGGTGGTGTTCTGAATGAGGCTTTCCATAGAGATATAGAAATGAACAGCTGGTCATGTTACGAGATTTAATGGCCGTAATCCTACAATGCCACCAGATTTCCACAATGAAAAAGAGTGATCTTTGACTTCCATACACACAGAGCTCAACAGTTGAGACGAGCACTGATGAACACCATATCTGCAGGACTCATGTAGCTTGTTCAGCTTGAAAGTTGTCCAGCAGGGCACGAAGCCTGGTTTTCTCCTCAGGACCACCAAATATACCATCAAAACTCTTCCTGCAGATACCCAAAACGTCACCACGACTCAAGTTGAAATGCTCTGCCGCGAGAAGATATTCATTTGAGAGGGGACTGCAGAAAAAGCCCACATCATCCGTCTATATTGGCAAGTGTCTTGCGTTAGAATAAGCAGTGAGATATAATAGACACATTTATCATCCCGAGTTTCTTTGAACAAAGGAAAAACGGCAAGACTTACACATAGTATCACTGGACAATCCACATGACGCCAATATCCGAAATGATGCTCCGGGAACCCCCCGTTCGTCAACTGCGCATGAACATTACAAGACAGACACAACTCCAACCCAAGCTTGCGTCGTGCAATTTCAAGCTTGATATCCTCCGGAACATAAATAACATGACCTAAACGGTCCGGCTGGTACGACAGCAGCGTACGGAGTTCCTGCGGAGATCCGGAGTACAGCGTTTCTGCAAAATGCACCGTGATGCCGAGCCCGTGGACTTTTGCTCTGGAGAACGCGTCCTTGTAGATGGACACGTCACCCTTGGTGGGATTTCCGCAGAGATCAATGCCCACGATGCCGCGCGGCTTGTATTTGATGGCGAGGTCGACGACCTCTGCAGCTTCAGCGGCGGTGTTGCTCCGGTCGAGGGCAAGGACGAAGTAAACGGACATTTGATGCTGGGTTCGTGACTTGAAAGAGTCTATGGTGTCGAGGACTGTGCTTACATATTGCTCTTTTGAGATTTGCGATGTTGGAGATGTCCGTGGGATGCTTCGAAGTTCCAGGTATCTCACTCCATCTTGGAGAAAGTTTTCAAGAACGGAATTAGTGGCGTATCGAAGACTTTCTAGGTCGTTGCAGAGCTGGTAGATGGATTTGGAGAAGACTTGGAAGAATCTGCAGTGGACAGTGGTTAGTTCGGGATGGCTTCCCTTATTTGTTTCTCATTGTCGTACGTCTTGCAATGAATGCATGTACATCGAGGACACATGTCAAGGTACCTCTACACGCTCAACTGGTGGGGCATGCAACAAGGACGGTTTGACAGACGTTTCAAGCGTATAATCGACCTTCCCCGGAGGCATCAGGACCAACGGATCCTCAATTTCGAAGTCTGGATCCTGCGCCTTCTTGCGCATCCATATTTCGTGAAGACAGTCCCGACTGATACTACCGCTGAGGTGGGCATGCAACTGGAACAAAGGATCGATGTTTCAGTGTCTCCGATAGCCGAAAGTATTAATTCTCGTATAATAGAGAAACTCCTACCTCAACCTTGGGCATCGCCTTGGTAAAGGCTTGATCAACAGGCTCGGAGAGGTTCATCTGGAATACCTGCGACGTCGTCGAAATCGGTACGTTGCTACCGGTGCTCAAGGAACGTTTGTTTCGAGAATGCAGACGGATAGATCTGTTAATAATAATCGTATGTGGTATGGACTGCTGTAATGCATATCAGTCGATTGAATAACGTAGACCTTGGATCGTTTTCATCTCGTAGAGGATGCGAAGTGGTTGTGCCGAGGACGATGCTGCAGAAGTCCCTGCAGCCACGACTAACGGGCATGTGTCTACCTAAGGCAATAAATAATAATATGTACAGAAATGGTGAGATAAATTTGCTCGACAAGATGATAGTATTCTACAACAGCCTGTTCAAATAATTCTATTCACCACAACATAATACTGAACAAGTCAAGATCCCTCAATATCCCATCGCACTTCTTCTCATTATTTCAAGTTTTACGTTCCCGTTACTTCCAAGATGAAGGTGAAAAGACCAGGCACCGCGAAGGCTATGAAGAAATCATAGTATGATAAATTCCGTCAGAGTGAATAACGTGCTGTACACCATTCCCAGGAAGCCATTCGACTGGGAGAGGTTCCAGCGTCACGCCAACAGACTCCCTCAGCATGAGATGAAATCAACTTGATTTGAACAGAAGTAGATTAATCTGAACTGAATCACGGGGATGTCTGCTCGTGGTGCCTCCAGGCAGGATACGCAGGAAAAGAAACAAGGGGAAAAGCAGAGCATGAGTAAGTAGCAGGCTGAGCCAATAAATGCATAGGTACACTGCTACCTATGCTACGAGTCTCCATGTGCCAAGTTACTATACGAGAAAAAGGCCAAGGCCAATCTGAGATCCTGAGACCTGATTCATCTCTGGATTTTATGCCACAGTCTTCCTTTGTTACGCGAACTTTGTTCCCAGATGTTGTAACTTCATTGCCATCCGTTGGTTTGATCAGCGTAGGTCAATGGCTCGTGTACCTAGGTATCGCAGATATATCGGCCGTTGATCGAGAGCCTGACGACGTGCCGTAAGTGAATAGTAGTGTGTTTGTTTATGGGCAGCATGGCAATGCTCCTAATTTATGGGCAACGGGTCCATGTTGCCGTCATATTGCAATCTCCTTTCTGCCTTAGAAGAGACAGGTTTGACTGCACATGAGTATTCGATGTGGATGCGTTGGACACTGTTGCACGCATCGCCCGTTGCAAGATACCAGTGCTATGCGGAAATTATCAGCTACACCACCTGGCTGGATTCGAGTTTCACCATCATACAGAACTTGCACATCTAGTACAGGGGATGTCGTCCGCCTAGCACGAATAATAAGTATTGATGAGCCGTCCTGAATGCTCGTGCACTGACTTCGAGATTCGACAGTGGAGCAACAAGCCGTGCCTGGGAATATTCGACCATGTTCTCTCTTGTTTCGTGTAGATTGATGGTTTCGCAAGTCGCCGATACGGGCTTTTGGGGCAGTCAAGTTGGAAGTGGAGCATGCAGACGATGGCCAAGCGGTCGAAATACCCTGGAGGCTATGTATTTATTTCCGCTTGATGCAATGTTCCAATATGCTTCTACTGTGGAAAATGAGTGGACCTCTCTTCTGAGATTACCGCGTAGTGTTGACGACAACTCTGGAAAGAGACGAAGATGGAGGACAACTTACGAGATAGAATTGTCGATTGATTGTACATCGATATCGATGATGGTAACACATCTTCTGCGATGGCCAGGCCAGATTGAAACGACGACGCTGGCCGAGATGAGCTGAAAATACTCAGAAAATCAACACAGGAAAGACTTCATATGGCTCTCTTGCTGAGTCTGCGGGGACAGTCCCCAACTTGTCTTGCCCGCAGGCTGCGTTGCATCTCTTGTCCCACATAATTAATTAGTACTTTCTTGGTTTCTGGCGGGGTTGTTTCGTTTTTCTGTTTCTGTTTCTTTTTTGCCCCCTTTTCTTTTCCCCCTCTGTCTGACTTCCTTCTGACTCGTGTTTGTTCTTCGATTCTAAAACTACCTGACAGGCTAACACAGGAAAAGCGCTGCAGCACTGTCCGTCTCACCCGCATGTGAGGGTTCTCTGTCTGAGCGATCGAAGGTTTCTAGAAGAAGAGTATTCCCTGGGTTTGGATAAATTCAAAGTAATGGAATGGCTATTTTTAGGCAGTAGTTATCCGAGACAGCTGCCTCCCCAAGACACATATCCAACCATCGATAGGTCTGAGAGATACAGAAAGGCAGGAACCAAGATAACCATGCGCTGGTAAGTTGATTAGTACTCCGTAGAATTGCTCGTATTCTGGTAAGAAGTTTGGACGTTTGAGTGCCGTGCACCGCGGGAATGTCAATGCGAGACTTCTTCGTATTCAACCTTCGAGCCGAATGGTAGACGGCGATTCTGAGCATCATCAATCAAAACGACGTGTCTCTGCCACTGAACCGAGAAGGTGACTGCGGGATTGGCCTGCCTTGGTCGGAGCGGACCGCCCCAACCTTCTGAGACACGACAGCTCTATGTCTCGACACCATGCGCTGGTTCTTCTTGGCGATACACGGGCAGTTGGCTGGCGAAATTATTGGGGGTGGGGTAACTAAACATTACTATCAGGATCCATTTGGCATTGAGACGCTGACAGCCTGCGCCGCAACTACGGAGTAGCTCGAATATGGAAAACGTGCGACACAACAAATTGTGCTCATTCACACTAATCTCTATACAATAAGGACCGTGACTATGACTACAGGATCTGGGACAATAGATAGAGTCTGTCAAGCACGTTGCGGAACGAGTGGGCGCCTCATCGTGATGATCATCAATAGGCATCTCTCCTAATTAGGAGAAGCACGCCATGCTGTAATCGTCTTTGCTTATTATTGCTCGTGTCGCAACCTCCAGATGACGGTGATCTGCTGCTGGTGATGGCGGTACTGCAGTTGATTTGCGCTCATTTCAACATGTAGGAGGTCTGTGGGATTTTCGAATGAAAAGAGCCCAAGAATTCCCTGCAGCCAGACCTATTTGAAGTGAACAATAAGTCAAGCTGCGCCATCTGTATACAGGACGTCGCTTCTGTAGAGGTGATACAGGAATAATTAGTAGTATCCCACAGAGCACAGACTGCCGTTGCAAGGGAGCGAGGCTAAGCGGTGGAAAACCCTGAACTGGAGGTCACGAGGTCCCGACACTGCGACTACTACGACGTACTACAAAGTCCTGGCAGCGTTTGCTGCAGCGGGACAAAGCCATCTTCTTAACGATGCAGCATTAATTTCCAAGATCCTGTTCAACCGCCAACGCTAAACCGATCCGCTACACGTTGCTGAGCAGGTGACCATTTGGACACAGAGGCCCTGTCATACTGCAGTACAGTAAAAGTACGTCCGTGAGAAAGATGAAGGAAAAGGAGTCTACCGGTATTACTGTACAACGAGAGCAGGGTCGTGCATCGAAGGATGCATCGAAGGTTGTTGTTTGCTTTGAGGCTGAGCTGAAGGCAGCAGTCTCGTTCGATAAACAGTCATACATTGCATCCAATGCACGAGAGGATGCGGCTGAGAAGCGGCATTTGGTTGACTCATTGATATAGACCTGCGGTCAAATTTTTGCGCCCTTGAATTGCAATTTATTCGAGGAAAGAAGGGAGAAGGAATGTAGGACAGATTTTTACATGTAAGTTATTCGTTGTGAGTCACACCGTCAACATAACATCATTCGCGAATGTGGAAGGAGGATCCTGCAAATAGCACACTTAGAGAGGGCAGCGGTAATCAGCGAATAGAGATCGATGTCGATGGCTTGATCTAACGGTGATTCCCGTAATTATTATTATTTCTTCTGACAAGGACCTGGTGGCCTGATAGTGAACCCTCAACCCGGTAAACGAGGCGCAACGTTCCATTCAGTTGGGTGGTACCTGTCGTAGTACGCATTAAATTACAGCAGTACAGTATTTTCTGGCAGGTATGCCTGAAAGCAAGCCGTTGACCGACTGCAGGGATGCAGGCCTCACAGGGTTGTTGTTAGTTATACATACTGTAGTTTCATGGACGGAAATTGATGTTCTTGGTACATTAAATTTTGCCACCTCATGGAAAATCCCCTGAGTTAAACTGCGAAGGGCTAAAGTCTCTAAAAGCACCGTCTCCATCCTTCATTATGTACATGTACAGGGTTTGCGGGTTGGCCAAGAATGACAAGCAAGTCAGTCGAGTTGCGGGAAGATAGTTACAGTACGTACTGTCATTACGAAGATATGTCATGTCCGTACAGCAGGGAAATCAATACCCATACGGTGCTAATGCAGCAGATGCGGTACACTTTACCAGGACGGCGGAAAGCTCCTCATTTTGATTTCCTCCCCAATAATTCCTCGTGTGCGACTGGAGCCTGTGGTCCATGATGTCATCTTTATCGGACCCCCCAATGACTCAATGAGATAGCCGAGTTTTTCAGCGATCGCATCGCTCTTGGCAGGAATTGCTGAAATGATATTACCCTCGTACACAGAAGATTTTAGAGAGACCCTTGATGGACTATCAGCTCTAGGGAGAACGGATTTTCGCATTCTTATTCCTCAAGGGAGCCAGCAAAGGTAAAGGCGAGGGGCGAGGAAATCCCCAAGGGAAGATTCCATCAAACGTTTAGCTGTGATCGTACCTACCCTCTTGTACTGCTGTAGCAAGGAGTTAGTCAACTCTGGATTGTCTCGGAACATAATCCGTTCAATGGATATCACCGCCCTTCCAACGGTGAACCAGAAAGCTTTTCGCTGTACACGGCGACGACGACGATGATTACAATATAACTTCGAGTACCTCGGGATCATCAGGATTGTCAGCACTAGTCTGCTTCGTCTTGACTGGCCCGTTGGGTTAAGGAGAATGCAGGCGGTCAGACTAAGGGGCCCCTGTGAACACACAAGAATAGAGAGACAGCATGGCAGTTCCTGGCTGGGATTTGCGCGATGCTCGCTTTTATCCGAGTTTCTCGCGTCATTCGGTCACAGGTGGTCAAAATAACAATGATCAGGTGCTGCGATCTTCGAAAACCGCGGTCGTGGTCGCAGAACAGAACAACGTGCCAGTGGTGCACAGTGATACCAATTGTAATTAGTCTTGGCAGATATCATTGGCGATGTGACAATGCTTCTTAGATTTCGGTCGACGTCTTATTTCCTCCGTGCTTTTTTTCGAATCTACGACCCGCTATAGCCGCGTTAGTGTTAGTGCACGGATATCTCGGGCAAGAAGTGCAATCAGATGAGACAGGTTAGTATGCTTGTTGAAGACATCTGCATCAGTTCGATAAACCTGGGGCACCTGACGTCGAGCACGTTTCTCACAGCCCTGGTCCTCCGGCGCACGACCTGCAGGCTGGCATTCAGTATAGCACTATGCAAGTAATACTAGTATTGATTGCATAGGCAGAAAGAGCAATGCGCATCCTCTTCGAGCGTTGAATCAGTTGATACCCTGGAGTTGTCCTGTCGAATGGGCATGGTGAGTCCTTCGGAGCCTTGATGTCTGGCACCGTTTGAGCGCTATAACTGGTCTCGATGCGGGCCATGCTATCGATCCGAGTGATGCAAGGAAAAGAAATGAGGCAAGAGAAGGAAGAATCGCGTGGCATGAAGCTGGAGCTGCTGGGTTGTGCGGGGTCAGTCGAAGGCGAAGGTGGAAAGGTCAGACTCAGGCCTACCCCGCAGCACTGCAGCTGTTGCTCACTCTACAAAATTTGTGATAGCCAGGAAAACAGAGAAAGAGGAGCGCTTCTATCCTGAAGCCAAGGAAGCAAAGCGATCAGGCACGAAAGAACCTTGTCAGGAGACACCGCATCTCTGACCGCCATTCTCCAAGTCTGGAAACAACGTACGAGTGGACAGTTATGGAGACCTATCCGCATCTTAGGACGAGGCACGTCAGTAGAGACTGTTGACCGTTGGGATTCGGTATGGTTGTGCCATCTCGCACCACCTACTCCCGTACAGCTGTGTACCGAGCATCCATAACAATACTTGGGCGAGGACTCAAGAATTACTGCGCCGAGCAAAAATCACCCAAGAATCCACTGCCCAGTATGTGGAACAATCTGGTCGACCAGCTGCTGCATGATTGCATCTCTGATCCTCGTCGACTCACTTGTGGCATTTTGCCCACCTAAGCATAAGGTCGGCAGGCCACCTTCCTTGTTCAGCATTCCGTCGTCGTAGGTAGAATTGACCCCAGCTGTTGATAATCCCGGCTTGCTTAGTCGTGCACAAACCCGGTAGAGAGATATGGTTTGTTGGTTGTTTGATAATGACGGGCGTGAAGTCTATGACCAGCGATGGTACACAGAAGCCACGGATGGAAGCGCTGTAAACCTTGGAACGTTTGCATTCGTGTAAGTCTACGGGCGAGGCATGCTTACCTCTGATCCTAGGATACACTATACAGGCCTAGGAACACAGGGACAATGATAGAGACCTTATATACTGCGTATGTGATAAATGATCATGTTGGATTGGAGGAAACCTTGTTCATTCTTTTCGTAAGAGTGAAACGAGACGAAGAAGTCCGAATGAACTACATACGTCGATCGTCAGAGAAACGACGGCCATCATTACAGTACTCCATTTCGCATATATCTACAAGCACCGCTTTTCGCTACTGATTTCTGTTATGCTGTGGGCCTAGGATTACTTTTCCAAGCCACAGGATAATCATGCTGTACCCACAGTCGATTGGCATTCATCATAATCTGATTTGCGCATCCTGCCGATAGCCAAGGGGTAAGGGAGATCTCATAACACAAGGGAGATGAAGAGCGCTTGAGGTGAAACATCCATTGCGAGATTGGCTGTGACATTCCCCAGACTCCCAGAGTAGCTCAACCAATGAGCAAGATAGTCGATGACCGCAACTCTGCCGCCCCGTTGTCAACTGGTCTTGCTTACAGTATTCGAAGAGGTCCACGGTCCAGAAGTATGAGGAATTCCCAAATAACGCAATGCAATCAAGGCAGAGTTTCTCGGGCCAAGTATGCGCTGTTCATGATTCAAATCAGAACCACTAATAACCCACCGTGGTAGTTATTGGCATTTGGCATCAATCAGGCCCATTCTCATCTCCCGACGGCCCAACGACCCAAATCCCAATTGCCCCCAGTGTAATAATCTACGTAGTACTACGCGTACTCCGTACAGCACCCATTCCTAGGCCTAAGGACGACGTAGGTCGTACTTGTTATTAATATTTAATAATCGGGGCCCATCGCCCTCATCGTTGTCGAACTAAAAAACCTTCCAACCCTTCCAGAAGACAAAGGAGAAGGGAAAATACGCGAAATGCCATTATTTAGGGCCCGTTAGCATCACTACTATCATCCATTTCAACCCTGCTGATTAATTATCACCTTCAGGTTTGAACACGCCATTTGTGTTCATCGAGACGACTGATTTCGTTATATCATCATTACGCTTCGTTGTCTTATCGCCCTACAATAGACTTGCTTTCCTTTCGATTTCCTGTTCTTCTTTGACCAGATTCCGTGGACCGGAAAAGGGCGACTTTGCCTAAAGCGAAAACCGTTGAAAGAAACCCGCCATACGCTGTCCATACAGGTATTGATACCAGTGATCGTCCCGGATTACACGGTATGACAGTATCCACCCGCAACTCTGCCTGTCAATTGAAACATCGAGCGCTTTCTTCGAATTCGAGCCTTCCGCAGAATCATTGATCACCCTTCACTGACTTGTCGAAGATTCCACCGATTCCTTTTTTTCTGCTGCACCACTCTCATTCCGCAAATTTTCCTTTGTGATCTCGCCATTGTCATCCGTGGTTTCTTGACGAAGGATACGCTGGTTCTAGTCCTCCGTCACATCAACACTTTGCGCCCTCGTTACCTACTTTTTTTTTCCTCTTAAAAATCCCGCGGCCTCTTGCTGCAGGTCCTTTACCACACCACGTAACCGTGCATGGACACTGGACTGGCGTGACGGACGAAAGGACACCAGACGATCCCATATTGACAATACCCGGTCCAAGCTCCGATTGCTCGTCCTTCCACTTTGGACTGCCTGCATCACTGCGCTGGCAGACGATAATCCTGCGTTGCGGCTGTTCCGATATTCCCTGTACGGATTACCGTTTCCCGCAGCCTTACTTATTTCGAAGTGAGGCAAAGCCACGCCAGCGCCAGTCAACAGGTTTCCCCTCCAATTCCTGCTTCCAGAAGCTGGCGACAGGGGCCTGCTGACACCAAGCACATGTGCAGTGCATCCGTCTCTGACGTGCATATCATTTCTGCTACGCAGAGTTCATCACCCCTCTTTGACAAGGTCCCCGTCAATTGGCTGGAACTCTACGAGGCCCCCCTCTGCTCCTCGTGCAGAAGACAGCTTTCCCCACGCACCGGAAGATCGACAGCCAGAGGGAGGGGTAACGAGATATTTGACTGAGACAGGGTGTGCAGAAAAGGTTGAACAACAATTGTCGGAAAGGCATACGAAGTCCAGACACGCGGAACCGGCGGAGTCGCATCCTCAAATCCCAGAGTGTACAGTGAAAATCTGTATGACCACTATCGCAAGTGTGTAGCAGATCAGCTTGTGAACAGTCTGCGTGGGTCCTTTCTTCTACAGAGCCAGTCCCCATTGCAATTGTTATCAGGAACCTGAGATTTTCTGGCGAGCGCTCTCCGGCAGGGCCCTTCGCATTGCATTCAAGGCAGGCCAAGATGCAGATATCAAATCCGGAGAGAACCCGCTAAGGACGTGGCTTCTGCATTACACAGCCCAAACACGTTTCCCTTTTCGGCTCGTACTGCATCCAGCTACGGATTACAAGTTTCGCAGCTTACGCGCTTGGCTCGTCACGGCCGCCTTGCAGTGCCCTTCTTCGCGTCGAAGAATCCAGGTGACTCGGACAATATTACTCCACGACGGCTGCTTTTTGAGGTTCTGCAGCTGGTCGCCGCGCGATGGCCTATGCTTCTTCTTCCCCTTCCGCCTTAAGTGGCGAGACTCAAGCCAGCTTGAAACTAGCTACCTCAGTGGTCTCAAGACCACCTCAGCTACAACATGTCATTACATCCGTTCCTTCCAGTGCCGTCCGCTCTTCAGCACCCTCATTCACGTCCTCTTATGCCAGCACCCAGAGCTCATTATACGCACCTCGAAACACTTCCAATGCTTCCAGTCCCTCCGGCACCCCTTTCCAGTCTGCTGTCGACGGAATCCGAGGTCGAGTATATTCCTTCCCACTTCCTCCTCCCGCGCCCCTCGAGCTCGGTGAGTCAATGATGGCTATCCCCGGCAGCGCGAGTGCTTCAAGCACTGGGGATTCGGTTGCTCCCACCAATAAGGCTCCTGGTTTAATGAGAAGGATTTCCCGAGGCGCCGCCAGTAAGCTCGCCAGGAGGCGTCAATCGGGGACTCAGCATGATAAGCGAGAGCGTAGCTCAGGTCCGGTTATCATGCGCAGACGAAGCGACAGCAAAATGGGAGCCCAGAATCCCCGGGATTGTGCAGTCGAGTCGAGTAATGAAGATGATGTCAGTGAGGCTTTGGATTCGCTGGGTGCCTGGGGCGGCGGGTCGGAGGCGTCGGGAACGTCCATCGAAAACAGCCTACTGTCGACGCGCAATGTTGGCGCTATTGCGCCCAAAGTCGACTCAGCCATCCAGTGCGGTACCCTTCTTACAAAAGTAACAAAGAAACGACAAAAGCAATTGCGTTTCTTTCTGGATTTGGATGCAGCGAAGGTCTTCTGGGACGTCTCTAACCCGGCTAAGCGCTTCTACATTGACGACATCAAAGAAATCCGTGTTGGCGCTGATGCTCGCAATTATCGGGAAGAGCATCAGGTTCCAGAGGAAGCTGAAAGCCGGTGGTTTACAATTATCATTGCGGACCCGGAACGCTCCAAGGAACGTTCCGTCAAAACCATGCACTTGATTGCTCCTGACAAACGCATTCTTGAGCTTTGGACCGCGACTCTTGAACATATCTCACGCTACAGGATTGGTCTCATGGCTGGCCTGGCTGGATCCGGCCAGAGTGAGGCGGTTCTGAAAGCTCACTGGCAACGTGAAATATCGAGGCTGTTCCCCCAGGGACTGAACCCAGGCGACACGGAGACCCTTGATTTCGCAGCTGTTGAGAGTATATGTCGCAGTCTGCACATCAACTGCTCCAAAAACATGCTCCGGGCTCAGTTCTCGAAAGCAGATCTTGGCAACAAAGGGAAACTGAACTTTTCCGAGTTCAAGGACTTTGTGACTAGACTGAAGGAGCGGAAAGATGTGAAAGAGATCTTCAAGAGCAGAGCCAACGATGCTAACGAAGGTTTGACTCTTGAAGAATTTCTGGACTTCTTGCGCGACGTGCAGAAGGAAGACGTTGATACGGAACGGGATTATTGGGTGTCAATCTTTGACAAATTCGTGCGAAGGTCCAAATCTCGTGCTCAAAGTTTACCGGAACCGCTCGAGGGCTATGTCCCTCGGATGAGCCTTGACGCTTTTTCCTCATTCTTGGCATCTGCGTCCAACGGAATCTATGCCTCTCATGCTCCCCAATCGAGATTCGACCGGCCGTTGAATGAGTACTTCATATCCAGCTCCCACAACACGTACCTCTTGGGTCGGCAGGTCGCCGGCGCTTCGAGCACCGAGGCTTACATCAGCGCCTTGCAGCGAGGGTGTCGTTGTGTGGAAATTGACTGCTGGGATGGCGCAGATGGGAGACCCATAGTATCCCATGGAAGGACAATGACCACCAGTGTACTGTTTGCGGACTGCATCACCGTCATCAATCGATACGCGTTCATCTCGACTGACTTTCCTCTCATCCTGTCTCTTGAAGTACACTGTAACCCTGAGCAGCAGCTGGCCATGGTGAAGATCATGAAGGACACTTTCAAGGAACAACTCGTGCTCGAACCCCTGATCACAAATTCCTTCGTCCTTCCGTCGCCTGAAGAGTTAAGAGGCCGCATTCTTGTCAAGGTTAAGACCTGCGACGAAACGGAAGACGACGCTCACCTCGATGCAAGGAGCTCTTCGATCCCGGGTGGTCGCAAACGCAGTTCCAGTTCGCCTTTCGTACGTCCGACGGTGCCTGAGAATCCCGTACTCGCCGGCCTCCCCCCTCTCTCCAGCCCACCCTCCATTGGCGCGCAGGACGGAATCGCTCCAATTTGGACACAGGAGAGGCGTTCGCTCACGGCGACAAGTATCAGCAGTGCCACTGAGGACAGCGACGGCGCGTTAATCTCGGTCAAGAAAGAGAAACGAAGACGTCAGAAGAGTAAGATAACCAAGCCTCTGTCTGATTTAGGGGTCTACACTCGAGGGTACAAGTGGCACAGCTTCTCGTCTCCAGAGAGCAAGCGGTTCAATCATGTGTACTCGTTTGCAGAACGGTCATTCGAGAGTATCTGTCGTGACTCGGACAACAAGGCACAGCTGGAGATTCACAACCGGAAGTTCCTGACGAGGGTTTATCCATCTGGGTTCCGGTTAAAGTCCTCAAACTTCGATCCGAACAAATTTTGGAGACGCGGTGTTCAGATGGCAGCACTCAACTGGCAAACTTACGATATCGGCATGCAAATGAATCAAGCCATGTTCGCCGCAGGAACCGATCGCACCGGTTATGTTCTAAAGCCGGAGAGTTTACGCTCAACATCGCCTTCCGACAGCGACAAGAAGCGAAAGATGGAGAGAAAACTTGTACGGTTTTCAGTCGACGTGATCTCCGCGCAGCAACTTCCCAGGCCACGCAGCATTGGACCGGATGACAATATCAACCCCTACGTTGAGATTGAGATGTTCAGCGCGGATGATCGCGGCCAGAGTTTTGTTCTTGGAGAAGGTGGCATGAATGCTTCGGCGCGTAACGGTATGTCAGGCATCGGCTACCCACACCGTCGACGTACGAAGATCGAGCAAAGCAACGGGTACAGTCCAATTTTCAATGATCGTTTCAAGTTGTCCTTGGAGACGAAATATCCAGATCTCGTCTTTGTTCGTTGGACCGTATGGAGCTCCCTGGATGGTCGCAGCGCGGGGAACAACAACAGCGTCCAGCTGGCTACTTTTACTGCCAAGCTCAGCAGTCTCTCGCAAGGTTATCGCTACCTGCCGTTGTATGACTCGAGTGGCGATCAGTACTTATTCTCGACCCTCTTCTGCAGAATCTCCAAGGAGGAACCTGTCTCGGTTCAGAGGCTGGACCTGGAAGAACTTCGTGCTGAACGCTTGGGTATCTTCCGCCAAATCGGTCAAAGCGTCTTCAAGCGGACTTCCTCGACCGAAAGAGACAGAGATCGCCAGCTTGAACGGGGCAGTGAGACACCAACGAGCCTCGATGAGAAAGATAGCTCCCCGGCGTTGACACCAACGATCTCTGCAGCGTCTACATCATCTTTTCCGCTGTAGGGTCTGCGATCGCAATCTCAGACTAGACGGACAATGATGCTACCGCGGAATGACATTTACCCCTCGATCCAAGTGGTCAGTCTCATGCCTTGTGCGATACCTATCTCCGGATCCAAAAACAAGCTATATCTCTGTCGTGTCACCATCTTGATCTCGATCAACTCCCGAATCATCAAGTGAGCGACGTTCTTTGATCTTCTTTTACATTCTAGGATTCGTGTATTATTTCACTTTCATTTTGTCAGGTATAAGGCGCGTTTCATTTGCTAGCATCACCATGAAAGGACCTCGGGTATTTATGGTCATCTCAATTTAGCGAGGGTTCGAGTTTGCAACGTGTGTTTCTAGAAGGGTGCATAAGTGTTTTGTCGCATTGAGGATGCGAATTCCAGGCGCTTTTCTCTATTCTTGCACCTATTGTTTTTTTTCTGTCTGCTCAACGTTATTCATATCGTGCTATACCCATCTCGCGATACCCGCTACATATTTCTCCTTTGATTTGCATCGGATTTTCTGTGTATGAATTTCTTCTGTCTGGATCTGGGACATGGTGACATCGACAGATATTGAAATCGGACATCAATGATAGCATTTATGGGAGCATCATCGGACGCACATGTGGGAATTGCAGCGAAAAGGATCCGGATCCGCTGGTCATCGCTGTCATGGCTTTCATCATGTTTGTTTTCTTTATCCATGAACGCCTGTTTCCTGGGGGTTTCCGAAGTTGTTTGGCTTGTAGTCGAACTGAGTCGAGAGACCCGAGATGACATGTCACTACTACTACAGCTGTTCTACTTCATATGTGTCATTTTAGTTCTTGTAATCCAAGAACAAGCGGCTGGGACGCTCATTTTTATCCCTACCCAATCATGTGAGGTTTTTTCTCAATCAGTGCCACGACTGAGTGTATACATGTTATAGTGTAGTTGACTGACCCATGTAAACAAGTTATACCACGTCTTTTGATTGAATTCTAGTTACTTTCCAGGATGACTGCGAGCCACCAAATTCATCATCACCGCTGAAGGGTGAAGAATACTCCAGAGTGATGGCCTATGTACCTTCACACCCACTCACTGCATCAGATCAATGCTCAAAAGGCATACTCTTTATCACTCTCCCGCATTGAATGGTTCTCCTTCCCTTGAACTTTGGAAACTCAAGTAGTGAATTTTGGTCGATACGGGTGCCTGTTGGTACTCTCTTCAGCAGAAGAAGTCTATCATATAAAGATCCAACAAAAATATCAACAACGTCCCATGGTTTGACATTTGACCCATTCTACAGGACTCTTTCTTGCCTTCTTTTCCCCTTGAGGATCGGCCAGAAAGTATTCAGGGCTTACTTTTCCTGTCCAGGAGCGGGAGAGAAGATGGTACTGCCGTTTTGTATATGATGGCCGAATTTCAAGCATGGTTCGGCCAGTATATACTCTATATTTGGCACCATGATCGCCTAGAATAGATGCCATGGGTAGACTATGAGTATTCCTGATGTCAGAACTAGGCATCCTCTCGAGATGTCCATATCCTCGCCGTCTTTGCTCGAAGTTCCTCCTCCTCCTTCTCTTCTTCTTCATATTCCTCTTTTCTTGTTCATCATCAACGCACTCGCTAAACATCGCCTGCACCGAGTACAAGACATTCGCTCTTAAAAGACAAACATCAATCGTGAAACGCATAAGCAACAAAGCAGTTGATCTTGTGCACTTGCTTAAACGAGCATTTTATCATATCAAACATCTCGGTATCGGATCAGCATCGACTTTCTTCGAAATGGAGCACTACCGTCTCCATCCCGTCACGGGCGAAAACTTCTCCTACAAACCAATAAACAGCTGCTATAGCAGCTCGCGTAAGGAGAGCGTCGAATACTACGACTACTCGGAGAACTTCCCCTTCTGCGACTACGAGGAGAACTTTCCTCTATATCACGATCATTCGGGGGACACTCCGTTCTACGACCAAGGCCGTGGCTATGGCTATAATTCCAACTATGCCATGCCCGGAACGGCTTACTACACGGGCGATGAATCCTGTTACGCCCATTTGAACCCGAAGCAGACTCGAAACGATCACACGGCCTGTCACCGATTGTAAGTTCTTAGCTCTATTGTCTCCCTTCCTCTTCTCCCCATCATGCTGGTGTGACTGCGTATGCTAACATCATGTGCACAGGCGGCGCTCCTTCCATCGGGTCCTCAACACTTGGACCGGGCCCTTGACTTTTCCGGCACCTCGGCGTCGGTCATTGTATGGCCCTAAGCCACTTGCTTCCAAACTTAGCCCGCAGCTTATCGGGAAATGCCTTTTCGAATGGGAGAAACTCGCAGATAGCGCCTCGGAGAACCAGAGTGAGGATCGGCTCTCTTCTTCTCCGTCCGATAAGGACGAAAACAATGACGGCGACAACGACGAGGAAAACGCAGAGCCCGCGACAGTTGAACGTCACCCCACCAAACACATCTGGGAACAAGATTGTGACCTCGATTTGGAATGGGTGTGTCAGAAGCTGGAAGAGGACAGGGCAAAGACGGAATCCAAGAACACCACCGTGGTCGTTCATTCTCTATCTCCTTGGCCGTCGGAGAAGATTCAGCACGGATTCCAGAAGATGGCTGCGCATTGGAAAGCGATTAAGACTGCCGCTGCAGAAGAAGTTGCGCAGCTGAAATCAGGCTTTGAGAGCTGTTGAGAGGATGAATCATGTATTGCGGGTATTCTTCACCTATTTTGCCCCATGGGAGTTTTACGAGATAAATCATTTTGATCATATTCAAGGAAGGCATCGAAGACTGCACTTTTGTGTCTTGATGAATTTTGGGGGTTTGAGTGTTTTTGGGAATGTCGATAACATCCGGACTGTTGTTTGGGATCATCAGCATGTATCTAAATTGACACAGACCTATCTATCAATAAAATGTCACTATCTCCAAGTCTATGTTTCCTGGATAGCGATGTAATAAGTAGACGACTCTTGCATGCCGTTTCTTTTCTGTCCCAGCTGGAGCGTTGAGATCATGATCGTATGTGATGTTTGGCTGCAGCCTGCTCGAGGCAACAGAGCCTGACTCCACCCACATTGAAGGAGAGTAAGGACGATGAGACTGGTCGCTTGAGAGAAGTCTGGCGGTGGACTTAATTGATGTTTAGTCTGTGCACTCTGGACGAAGACAAACAGGCGCGGCCAACTTGCCTTGTCCAACTCCACAGTTTCCGTCTCGGCCCACCTGCCATGCACGGAAACATCCCCAAAGGCAACGTTGACGACTCCGAGAAAGCTCTTGATTCCAAGCTTCAAGTCCTATCCCTGGAGATTGACCATCGTTTTTCTCAGAAATGGATCCCTTCTCCGCAGAGGGTGGTAAGTGAGAACTACAATTGATTCTCTTGTCTTTGTTCAAATCAATGCACCGTACTAACCACTCCCTCGACTGGCGTCTCCGCAGAGCTCATCAACATCCACAATGCCTTCCATCAAGGCCAATACCAGAACGTGATTGACTTCGATACATCCGCTCTCTCTTCCGAGAACCAGCTTCCCGCTCGCATTTTGCAACTCCGCGCAAAGATCGCATTGGGACAAACGGAGGACGTTTTGGCCGATGTTGAAGGCGAAGAGGATACCGCCGACCTCGCGGCGGTGAAGGCGCTGGCACAGCACACGGCTGGAGACGCAGACTCGGCGCTACATTCGGCTCAGGAGCTTGCAGAGAACTATCCAGAGAACAGCAACGTGCAGGTCCTGTGTGGTACTGTGCTCCAGGCTCAGGGAAGGAGTGAAGAGGCGCTGGCCCTTTTGACGAAGCACCAGGGAAACCTCGAGGCGTAAGTTGTTCGGCAATATCCAGCACACAGGGGACGGATATGAGGGGAATGCTGACAGGAAGGACTGGCAGTGTTACCTTGATCGTATACATCCACCTCCAACAGAATCGCGCCGATCTCGCTTTGAAGGAGGTCCAAGCCGCGAAGCGCTGGGCGCAGGACTCGCTTCTCGTCAATCTGGCCGAATCGTGGGTTGGAATGAGACTCGTACGTAAAACGACATGCGGTTGCACCAGGTGATACGAAGAACATGATCCTAACTATTTCCGAACTCCCTAGGGCGGCGAGAGATACCAGTCCGCTTTCTACGTTTACGAAGAGCTCGCCTCCGCCCCAAGCACATCCGCTGCCCTCTCGATTGTTGGCCAGGCCGTCGCGGAGATCCATCTCGGTCGTTTGCCTGAGGCGGAGGCGGCTCTGACCGCCGCACTCGAGAAGTACCCCGACGATGCGCAATTGATTGCTAATACAATCGTCTTGAACGTTTTGGCCGGGAAGCCGACTGCAGAACTTGAGTCGTACGTGATTCGTCTCGTCACCCCCAAGATACCATATATTGTTTCGTTGCTTCAATCCTCCCAAGGTCCTCGTAATGTTATAGCTAACATACAATTTCTTGCAATTCAGGCGCTTACAGCAAGTCCAGCCATCCCATACTCTTCTCACGGATGTGGAAGAGAAGAGCGCATTCTTTGATACCGCTGCTGCTAAATACGCTCCCAAGGTATCCTCATGATTGGTCGATCGAGGTTCCGTGGAGGGTTGAGATCCTGAAAAGACGATTTTTTCATTGTACGGGCAGTTTTTATATTCGTTTGACGAGTTTTATGACGGACTAGATATCATATAGCACAACGTATCTACTCGATTCCCGAAATTACATTTCCTTCCAACTCAGACACAACATTAGAATCGAGGCAATACCTATGGAGGTTGATGAACCAAGCAGGGTTTTCTCTGACAATACGTGCACAGTCGAGCAGATTAACTACCTTCCAAAGCTCATCTAATGGCATACTGATCACTCGTCAAGCAGAAATCGCTACGATATCTCCTTCTGCCAGCCATGATTCATCCGAGCATCACAGCCGGGCGGCCAGCCACCGTTTGAGCTCGCGCCCCTGCTGCGTCTCCCTGCCGACCAGCGTGGCACTATACACTGGCGGTACATGTGTCTCATCATACCCTACGACGTATGTAGTATTAGGCACAACGGACTGTTCATGGAAGAACGCAAGTCAGCACACATCTGAAAGACTCTCCACCGCGACCAGGGTCGAAACACGGGTTACGGAACTCACCTTGAACTTCTCAACAAACGCATCGATAGCCGATAATAACACCTCACTCCCCCCAGCAAGAAACAGAACCGTCTTCACCTTCTCATTCGCCCCATTCCACCACTGCGCCGGCGCGAGGAGAGGCTCGCTCCAATTATCCCCCTCCTTCCCATCCAGATACGCAGCGGCCCATTTCTCCCCCATCGCCTTGCTAATCAAGTCCTTGTACTTGTTCGCTTCGAAGGAGGGCCAGCCATCGCACCGGAAGCTCACCCAGGGCGCGAATGCGAATATTCCCGCCAAGGGTTCGGAGATATCAAGGCGCTCGATTTCTGGGTGTGGGTGCGAGAGATGCGAGAGGACGCCCAGGACGAGGTTCCCTCCAGCCGAGTCCCCGCCGAGGATCACTTCGGATGGAGATCGAGCTGTTGCAGCGAGGATGTACCGGAGGGCTCCTACAGCTTGCCGCAGTTGAGTTGGATAGGCAGCCTCCGGGGTGACGGAGTATTCGAGGAAGAAGATGGCGACGTCGTGGCCGGAGGCTTTGAGATCCTTGAGGATGTTGGTGTAGAATTCGAAGTGGTGCGGATTTGCCGTCAGGTTGAATCCGCCTCCTTTTACAACAGACATGTTAGACCAAAAAAAGCCTGTCTAAGACGCAGGGAGGGGGGGAGGGCGCAAGTGACAAAACAAAACCGAACCGTGATAATAAATGACCACGTTCTTCGCATTCGGATTCCCGATCCAATGTCCCGCAGCGCCATGCGATAGAGTAACGGTCTCCGGTTTCAGACCCTCCTTGCGCAGGTGTGCCTTGTACGAGGTGACGGTTGGAACATTCAAATGACTAGTTATCGCGCGCGAAAAGATTTTATTTAAATCAGCAACACACTCTTCTTGTCCTTTCTCGAAACCCAG
>JSYV01000245.1:0-142966 GCA_000787455.1 Evansstolkia leycettana | reverse complement strand
AAAAAAAAAAAAAAAAAAAAAAAAAAAAAAAACGCACTGGAGCTGTCTCGCCGACAATCTTGACCCGAATGCCCTCACCACCGCATGCGCAACATGCATCCGGTACGTCTTTGCGCCGCTCTTGCCGCGGAATATTCCAGTGATGGCGCTGTAGATGAATGCGCCCAACACGGACATGGAGGCAGGGACAAGGTCGATTCGTTCCCAGAGGGTCAATTGGGGGAGTTCCTTGGGCTTGTCTGCCATGGTTTGCTATTCTGATTTGTGTGTCTCGAATATTGGTCTGCCTGATATCAGCGAACGGGGTGTAGAGTAGGTAGTGTAGTACAATCTGGGGAGGCGAGGCGGATTTCGAAAAACTGGGCTGCTTCAAATATAGAATGGTCTTCCAAACTTGCTTGGGTCTTAGACAAAAAAGGAGATCTGGGGTTGAGTCTGTAGTGAGTAGATAGAGCTGTCACGCCCATTTGAACAGCTCTTGGACAGAAGCGAGTCATTGTCATTATTCTGATCCAGTTAATATGCAAATGGACCATATATATATACCTAGTAGGTATGCATACCATCTGCGAATAAAATCGCATCATGGACACTTTACCCCGTAAACCCCGCAAATTCAGTACTTTTCCCTTGGCAATTCCACTTGGTGGCGCTGTCGATCTGGTTGTTGGGTTTGGGATAGCCTCGGTTGTTGTTGAGCTTCGGCTGCTATGGGTTGAGCAAGTTGTTTGCAAGTACAGTTGTCGGATGGGCATGTTCTCTTTTTGTCATATTCCATGGCTTAGAACAAGGTTGGAACCGATAGTGAAAAAGTAGTATTCATTCTTGATGGAAATTTTTTCTCATGGATTTGATATACCCTAGGAAAAAATTGCAGAAAATCTGACCCAAGACTCTAGTTCCCATTGACCATGTCCTCCTTGCCGGTCAGATCACAGAACGCTTTGTAGGTGGTGAAGGCATCCTCCCCAGTGCTCTCAATAATACACTCTGCACTGGCTCCGACGAAGAAGACGTAGCCCTCCTTGACCTCTTCGGTCTTGTTCCCAACGGTGATTTTCCCCTGGCCACCGGTACAAATGAAAATGCTGGGACCGGAGATGGCCTCGAAGGTCGCCTTGGCGCCCGTCCTTTTCAAGTCCGTCTTCACCACGCTGAACTCCTCAATTGGGGGATCGTACAGTACGGATGCAGAACCACTCGAGTAAGCGGCGACATTGAGAACAACATAGGGGTAGTCGGTTGGAACCAGCTTCTGCTCCTCGATAGGGGCGTAAGAGTATGTCAGCATCTCGGTCAGGGTGTTGACGTCCTTGAACTTGGGCGTGAAGCCCGCCCGCACGACGTTGTCTGAAGCGGCCATGCACTCTATGATATCACCAGAGATGTACGCGTGGATATCGTCTGCCTTCAGAAACATGGCTTCGCCAGGCTCCAATTTGACGAAGTTGAGGAAGAAGAAGACGAACAACCCGATGTCGTCGGGGAATTGGCCATTGAGGCGAGTGATGATGGCAGCAAGCTCTGCTGGGTTACTGGGGTTGGTATCTGAAGCGCTCGTAGACGTCGCGAAGCTCTCGGGAGAGCTTTCTGCGGCTGCGACGAGGTCCTTGCTCGCCGCTGCAACACTCTCCGGGGATGACTGCATCAAGGAGGTGAAAATTGCCCGCAACGCATCCTTGTTCTTCTTCACGGTCTCCTCGTCGTCGGAGTCTTCGGCACCCTTGACGATCTGCTCGAACTCGCTCGCGGCCCGGTCCCCGACTAGTTTGCGGAGAGGCTTCACGGTGTTGAGGAAGTGAGTGATCTCAGCCAGAGGACGGAAGCCGCACAGTCCTTCGAAGGGTGTGATCGCGATGGTCATCTCCGGCTTGTGATTGTCATCTGAAAGCGTCAACGCAATGACTTATAGCTTGGGTCATAGATGCGCGCGAGATACAACTCACCAGGATAGTTTCTCGGATCCTTGGCATGGAGCTGCACCGCGAGCTTCTTGTTCGGGTGAGCTTGGATGCTGAGAGCTTTCCTGATGGAGAGCACCTTGAACAGAAAAGGAAGCTTTCCTCCATATCTCTCGCTAATCTCCGTTGAGATCAAGGCCAAGTTATCCTGAACCAGGTCCAGCAGCGTCCGCTGTGTCTCGACATCTTTGGACGGCAGAGAAGGATGCGTTCCCATCCATAACTGAACATGCTGTCAATTCGAATTCTCCTCAACAATGACAAGTAGCAACACTGACTTCGGCATACGGCTTCTCTGCCTCTATCGAGAAGTCGGGACCAGCAGTGGTGGCTGCGTATTTTGCAGCTGTCGATTCATGGCCGACCTTGCCTATGACGATCTTCAGTGCGGGGCCCAGTAAAACATCAACAGTTGCGATATCATACCCCAGTCGTAGCTGTTGACGCCTACATAATGATATTTTGTTTTAGCTGTATTCAATCAATGGATTGAGGATTAAGGATTCTTACCACACTGCAAACGAATCAATGGCACCTGCATGTTTGGGGGTGCAGTTGAATATGGACGTGGATTCAGATACCTGCACAACTCCCAGGAGCGATTGATCAGTTTGATGGGTGCTGGGTGACGGGCAGGTAAACAGAGCTGAGAGGACTCTCGTACCTTGGAGTGAAAATTCTGCGACACGCTCTTCAATCTGGTTGTCTCCAGAAATACTCAACACCACCAACTTGATACTGTCTGGAGCCTGTCTACTCTCCTTCTATCTTACTATTATTCTGGTCTCTCTCTCTGTCTCTTCCGTTCCTGATTTGGACTAGCTAATGCCCGCATCTGTCCCGTGACCGTCTGGACTGTGGATGCCTTTGTGCCTGGGGCGTGCACAATGGCCAATAACAGCAAGAACCGCAGCCCGGTGCGCCTGAGGCTGGTGCTGAACGGCGCTGCCAACGGCAATAATGCCAAGGCAGCGTCTAATCGCAGCAATAAGAATGCTGCGGGCTGCGCTGGATCTGAAGTCCCGAGATCCTCACCCCAGCAGAAGGCGGGCGCCGTGACAACTGGGCCACCCTCCACAGAAGGAGCTCTCTCGGCAAATAATAACGAGAAATCTTCGTCTTCAAAGAGTGCCGTTCAGAGCGCTCCGCACGATCTGAGGCAGGGCGCCGCTCGTGGAACTCGCAGTGCACGCCCAAAGCTCGTCACCGCCTTCGAGTGGGAGGCTTTGGAGATCGATAAGGCCAAGTCTTTGGTTGGGACGGTCGAAAAGAGTAACCTTGAAGACGTGGAAAAGAAAGAAGGGACAGTGTTGAAGCCAGCGAAGCGTGAAAAATCAGAAAAATCGGAGAAAATGTCACGGAATCGTCCTAGAGGACCTCCCATTCCCCGAGACAACGGGCTGGCCGCAAATGAGGAGACGGACATGTGGAACAAGATTCTTCAAGATCTGCGAAAGGCCAAGGAGAAGAATGATAAACAGAAAGCTTTGGGTGGGCAGATAGCTGCGCTCAATGAGAAGATTGCCAGGGAAGGTAACAGTAAGTAGAGTGGATTCTTCGTTCAGTTGTCTCTCAAGTATAGCGAGTCTCTATACGATTATCTACGCACTTGAACTGTCGGCATGCTCAAATTCGTTATTCTATTTTTTTTTCTTTTGCCTCCCTTCCCTTGATCCGTCATCATTTCAAGAAATCTGATAATCCTGGATCTGTGTTTGTGAGCCTTGATAGCCGCAGCCGGCTTTTGTTCTCCTTTATTTGCCTTGTGGAAGGAATGGAATTCGAGGCATCAGAACTGCCACCTCTCATTCCGAGGACACGAATTTTCGGAATGCCTCCCAAATACTTATTCAGGCCAGAATGATTTGGCCGTCTTCTGATCGATATGACTATGGTAGCGACATTTCATAACTTATGCTCCGACAGGGCCTACATTGAGCGAACACAACCAACTTGACAGCTTATACCGACAAATGCTCAAATTATGTGAAGAAGAGCGAGCAATTCTTCTAGACGAACCCAGTGATGTTATCAAGAACTTGGGCCTTCTGACCGCGCTCCGTCAGGCATCGGAAGCGGAAGCGCCGCTGAGCCGTGCTGCGTCTCTTCCTAAATCGCGCAAGAAGCGGAATGACATGGACGGCTCAGCGACCGACTCACCAAGCTCAACGGGGCCACCTGTTTCAGACAAACTCAATCGCGTCAAAGGCAGTGTTCAGCGCAGTTCCAGCGTGTCTAGTACCCAGGCGCGAGACGGCAGAGACAGGAGCGATAACGTCATTGTGAAGATTGAAGAAGGCGCCGAAAGCGCCAAAGGCACCCTTGCTGAGCGCAGCGGGCAATTAGTAGTGGGCGCAGAAGTAGTATTCAAGCACAACAAGAACAAACAGGGTGTCGAAGGCGAGGGTATTCAGTGCATTATCAAGGGCATTTCCGGGGAAGGTTACAAGAAAAGGTATGCTTTATCTCCCTGAACTGGTTTGGTTTCAAAATCATTGATGATTTCTCCCCAGGTATGATGTTCAAGACCCCGAGCCGAATGAAAATGGCGAGCAGGGAGCCGTTTACAAGACGACCGCTGCTTCCCTGATACCCATCCCGCAAGTTGGGTCTGTATTGCCTTCATTCCCTGTTGGAAAGCAAGTCCTAGCGCGATATCCGGACACAACTACCTTTTACCGTGCCGAGGTCATGGGCTCGAAGAAAGACGTCTACCGCCTGAAATTCGAAGGCGAAGAAGATGACAAAGAGATGGAAGTCGACAAACGCTTTGTGTTGGACATTCCTGGGAAATGATCTTTACCCAGGATACAATCAATGGCTAGTAAGCGTTCAATGAGCGAGAAGAGACGCACGATGAGACAGTCATGAATGGAACCACGTCCTACCCAACATATCATGATACCCTTTCAGCTACATTTGCGCACATTGGAGTACGCGGGGAATTTGGGAGTCTGGCTTGCTGATGGGTTGTTGTACAATTACTTGGTCTGTTTTTGTGCAATGATTAATTCGACACGATAGAGCAAATTGTCATTGAAATTTTCCAATTCTGAGGTCAGCTTAGTACAGAGTACAAACGCAATGACATAGCTAGAGAGCCAAGGGACAGTAGCAGCTCGATGGAATCTGTTCAACTACCGCTATGATCTACATTTATAGGAAGCTATTGGGACAAAGCTCTGTATACGACTTGTTAAAATTTTGCACTGCATGATTGAAAATAATTATTAATGTGACCACATCCAGTCCATCCAGTGCTTTCGGGAGCACAAGCGGCGATTACTCAGCGCCCCCGACAGTCTTCCCGAAGAACATCCCCGCGTAATGACAGAATATATTCGAATGGATCTCTCCGACTCATCGTTTTTGTATTCCCTTTCTATCCGCTATGAACCCCAGCAATTGATATCCAAGAGATACCCCTGCATGTTCTTTCGATCGAATTCCCTTTGTGACCTTCTTGCTCTCCCGCCTCACATCGCACAGAACCCCCGCAATGCCGGACTTACCATCCCACGCCTCTCCATACCTTTCGCCGCAATCTCCTCCCACCAGCCAGGTTGACAACGATATCTCACTCAATTCGGACTCGGCGGTGCCTTCATTACCACATAACAGGATCGGAGAGCCTCGGGAGGATGCAAATCAAGACAGCAGCGCAGAGAGCGATAGGGGAGTCGCTACTCCTGCGGTGCCCGGTTCCTTTCTCTCCCCAGCCTTCACTCCTCCAGCGACACCGGGTGGCACATTGAATCCGGCCCGACTACTTCAGCAGACTCAGATATCCAACAGGGGCGCGCATACGAAACCGCCGAAGCTACTTGCTCAGCTTCCGCATGTGGAGTGTATCGTTCGGGCACGGATCCCTACCACCACGGGCGCCGAAATGTTTCTACATCTATACCATAACGACATTGACGACAAAGAGCACTTGGCCATTGTTTTTGGAAATACCATACGGAGTCGAAGCTTGGATCGTGTCAGACCTGGAGAGACGGAGATGGATCGCATGATTCGCGGGGCGTATGTCGGCAAGTTGCATCCTGGGCGAACCAGTAGTTGGTATGATGATGATAAAGCCGAGGGCAACGCTGGCGCGAAGGAATCGGGGAATCCACCAGAGGCACCCATTGACCTGGCCACGAAAACAGCGCAAGCACCGCTTGTCAGAATCCATTCAGAGTGCTATACCGGTGAGACCGCCTGGTCGGCACGTTGCGATTGCGGTGAACAGCTTGACGAGGCGGCACGGCTCATGTCCTTCCCCAACGAGACCTGGGCGCAAGATGTGCCTTCTGCGGGCGCACAGTCGGTAACTCCCAATTCGCCTGGAGGAGTCATCATTTACCTCCGGCAAGAGGGTCGTGGAATTGGTCTCGGAGAGAAACTGAAGGCGTATAATCTGCAAGATTTGGGGTCAGACACCGTCGAGGCCAATCTCCTCCTTCGGCATCCCGCCGATGCCAGGAGTTACGGTCTTGCGACAGCGATGCTGGTTGATCTCGGCCTGGGTGTCGATTCGAACCCGGAAGGTATCCGGCTCCTTACGAACAATCCCGACAAAGTGCGGGCGGTTGAAGGCCCGAATCGCGAGGTGGTTGTCAAAGAACGAGTTCCTATGATTCCGTTGGCTTGGAGGACTGGGGGCAAGAGAGGAATCAAGAGTTCAGAAATAGAGGGTTATTTGAGGACAAAGGTTCGTACGAAGTTCTCCGCAATCTCTCGGCGTCCCGCTAGATACCTGGCATCATGGTCGTGAAATTTTCTCGTGTCGATTTTCTGTCGATGAAGACTCCATCGCTTTCTGAACCACGTCACTAACTTCTGTCTCTGATTTAGATCGCGAAGATGGGCCATATGATTCAATGATCCAGACAGTGGCTGTATTCTATTTCCGTGTCTCATTGCATATATTTCATGCATTGCTTTCTTTTGGGCATATATTTTTCTGTCGCGGTGGCCACCTTATTTGGAAATGTGTTTACCGGCGTACGGATCTGCATGATTCCATCTGCAAATACACTTGCCTTGTATAGTCTTGCTTGAGTTCTCAGCATTGTCAATATTCTCATGAACGAGTGATAACCTCGATTTCGCAACCTGTTCAGAGCTTTTCTTCCTGTTACATGTACGTGTACATGACTTGCCAAGTTCAAGACATAGACGATGCGTTCAACTGACCACAGTACATCTCGTCAATAAATAATTAGAAACCCTCATGGATTCTACTGCTCCAATGAGTCTTGCAAATGTGTCAATCAAATTGAAGATACTCAATTGATACCCCCTGTGACCGCCCTGTGCTTGGATTGGTAAGCTTTGTTGCTCGAAGATTGTTGACGATTGATTTACGCTGATCATGTAGAGGAGCCAGTTTGAAATGATTATATCAATCACTCTGGAAGCCATCAATCTCTTCAAATTTCCAACAGTAGTAAAAGAACAACCCCTATTTCTGTTTGCAACGTTGGAAACCCTGCAACTGTAATCCTGAGCGGAAGCTCCACTCGCCGCGGCGATGTCTTTTCTCTCTCTGTCTCTCCCCGTCTCTGTCTGGGAAACTCCTCCAGGTCCAGCTGAACCGCGGACCATGCGAACGAACGCTTTACCCCCGCAACCGTCTCGAGTACGCTCCGCAACATCAACTCTGTCAAGAACGCTCTTAAAGTGACTTTGGCATTGATCCGATAGCCGTCCTGCTGAATGGCCTATGTGAAATCCCTAACGCCACGCGCGTGAGGCCATGGCGAGCCGCGCATCTGCGGATAGTGCCAGCACGCCTGCGCCCGCCATTGATTCCCCAATCTACGGAAAGTCGAGTCATGATCCGTCTGCCGATTCCCTGAAGCGTGAGCCATCCCCGGCCTCGACGCAGCTTGCATCGGGAGCGGAGACGCCGTCGACGGATCCTCTGCGTTCGTCCGCGTCCGCCGGGCGGAAGAGGAAGCTGAACACCACGTCTGCGCGAGGCGTAGCGAACCTCACTCCGGAGCAATTGGCGAAGAAGCGTGCCAACGATCGTCAAGCGCAGCGAGCGATTAGAGAGCGTACCAAGGCCCATATCGAGTCGCTCGAGCAGAAGGTCCGAGAATTGTCGTCGCAGAAGCCATATCTCGACCTGCAGGCAGCATTGCGGCAGAATGAGGCGATTCTGGCGGAGAACAGAGAGATCAAAGGGGCATTATGGACATTATACAGCCATTACTTGGGCGGCAAGAAGTATCCGGTGAGTTTGCCTTTTTTTCGCTCGAGCTGTCTCGATCACGTATAATTCCATGACCTGACCTTTTACGAGCTCAGGCACAATAGATCCGACCTCTGCCAATTCTCTTTCCAGACCCATTCTACCACCACCTACCGTATCACCCGTCCTCGACTCGAATAATTATACACCACATGCTCCGCGAGCAGCTACGGTTGAACATTCATACACTGAATCGACCCCGAGTGTTGGGACACCGTCTCCGACTCATCCGTCGCCTTCTCTGCCGGGTGTACGTCGGAGTAGCGTAGCCAGTGCCGACCAGGCCTCGTCCATTCGCCATGCGCTCGATTATCAACGCCATAATCTAGCGCACGGATTAGACCTATGCTCTGAGGAACGACTGGGTTTCAATTTCCTGCTAGATGGCTCGCAGCATATCCACAAAGTAGACGGCATCCGCCGCACTTCAGACACCCCTCGATTTAATCAGATGAACCCTTCGGCGCCAATGTATACCCCACCGCTCAATCCTTCCCTCGACGATTCGTCAATATCTGCCTTCACTGCGCCCATCCGAAATATCGCCCCGACATGCCCCCTAGACGCCATCCTCTTGGATTTCCTTCGTTACCGACAACAAGAAGCCGCTCAGGGGGTCCCCAGGCAGAAGCTCGTCGGCCCTCCGTACCCCAGCGTATCTTCTCTGCTCAATCCCGAGAGGAGCGTCTATTCGCACCCGGTCTCCAAGGTCTTTACGGACATCCTGCGCTCGTTCCCGGATATCTCATCTCTCCCAGAGCAAGTTGCGGTGCTGTACTTGATGTTCCTCCTCATGCGGTGGCAGATCTACCCTACCCAGGAGAACTATGACCGTCTCCCGGAATGGCTCACACCTCGTCCCTCTCAATTGCTCACTCCACACCCTGCATGGATCGACTACCTTCCGTGGCCGTGTATGCGAGACCGTCTGGTGATGTCGTATCAGCATTATCCGTTTGAGAACTGGTTCATCCCCTTCACGCGCGGACTATCGGTCAACTGGCCCTACGAAGCGACAGACTGCCTTTTATCCACGGCCGAGTCCGACGAATTGACGATCAACCCTGTGTTCGAGAGACATTTCCGAAACCTCAATAATTGGTCTCTGGGACCCTCGTTTGCGGAGGCTTTCCCAGGTTTAGTGGAGACTGCAAAAATCAAACTCGACCCGGCTCACGCGCCGCCCTGAAAGGGCGGGAAAAAGTCGTCCTGGTCGCGGCGTTCTTGCAACTAAGTTTTTCAAGCGAATTTTTTTTTTCCATCGCTGTATGAAATAGCTAGCAGGCAGGAAGTTTTCATTCGCTGGAGCTGCAGGACAAAATCATATTGTTCACTTTCGCTTCAAGGGGCACTTCTAAGGATTGGCGTCCGTGTATTTATATTTTCTACACATCTGTTCAACTGGTCATATCGGTGTTCGGTTGATAGGTATCGGGCAAGTTCTACATCTCAATTCGTTAGACGTCAAAATGTTCGATTTCTTCATATGATCGGGGAAAAAGAACCAGACTTTATGGTCTTCTATTGATTGATTGAAGTCTCCCACAGGAGCTTCGTGGACAACAAATCGAGTTCAAACACCAATACCTACATATTGATACCACACCCGGGCGAGCCTCTCGTCCCGATGCAATCGTGTATCTTTCTAAGACATAATTCGACTCATTCCACCAATCAAACCATTCAATCTATTACATGTAGACACTCACTCAATTGCCCTTTCGACTCTTCTCATTCCAAAACGCCATTCCAGCTTTCTGACGCAAAATCCCATACATCGAGCTGCTATCCAGGCACTCGCCCGCATAATCTCTCGCGGCAACCATATTATCCCGAGCGACTCGTAGACCCGGAAGCTCGACATTATGGTCCTTCGCAATGGCAAAGGCGTGTTTCGCGTCCTTGATGGCCAGGGACACGCCGAATCCTGGACGAGAATCTAGCGGTGGCGCGTACGCACCGGTTGTCAACCTGTCGTGTCAGGTGTGTCAGTTCGGGACAGCTGAATACAGTATATATAACCTTCCTGAAACAATCTTTCTTTCTTTCTTACCTCTTTGAGTATCCTCCTGCCACGGGTCCAAATGCCTCAGCGATAAGCTCTTCCATAGGCCCCGTGCCGAGTCCGGTGCGCTCTGCGAATACTTGGGCTTCACCGACGGCTTCCATCAAGCTGACGGTGACGATGTTTCTAGCAAAGTATCCACGATTGTCAGTAAAACCCACGGATTGAGAGAAAAAGAGAGAGAGAGAGAGAGCTTACCCTGCAATCTTCAAAAGGGAAGACTTCCTCGCATCCTCCCCACAATCAATCACCTTCCGACCCATAACATCCTGAATCAAAGGCTTCACCTTCTCAGACGCGGCCTTAGGTCCACCGATCGCAAAGACCAGCCTTCCCTCCACGGCGATTGGATTCCCGCCGAAAACAGGCGCGGAGAGGAACGACGCATCCCGCTGTTGCAATGTGGATGCAGTGGCTGCTACGGTGTCTGGGTGCACAGTCGAGCAATCGACAAAGATCTTGTTGCGTAGTGAGTGGCCCGAGCCGACTGCTGCTGAGACAAGGGACTGGAGGACTGCGTCGTTGGAGACCTAATCCAGGCCATGTTAGCTAATTGCGGTCTCCAATTCAATCAATCCTGGAAAAAACGCAAGCGGAGAGGACTAAGACTCAGACTAAGACTCAGACTAAGACATAGTATCATTAGGTTAGCTACTCACCATGGTGAAAATGATACCGCATAGACCTACGAGGTTCTGGAAGCTTGGTTCCGGAACTCCGCCTAGAGCTTGCAGCGGCGTTCCTCGCGACATGGTCCGGTTGGAGTAGATCAGGTTCAGGGCGTTTCGGGCTGCGAGATGTTGTTGGAGGTTTGTGGCCATGGCTAGGCCCATGGATCCGAGGCCATACTGTAGAACAGCGCAGATTTTATCGGATTAGTTGGATTATTCCATGTAGTTATGTCCTATTTATGACGAAGATGATGATGATGTTGTTGTTGGGCTTGAGAGCAGTCGATGAAAGTAGATGTAGATGTAGATAAGCCTGGTTCGATCGATCCATAAACATACCCAGCCTATTTGAGCCGCGGAGGCTGCCATTGTCGTCTCCCCTGGATTTTTGATACTTGATCAAATGCAGTTCTATTCACGATTCCTCTTGATATGTATCAATCAATACAAGCATCAGATGTAGGCATGTGTGTTGGTGTGTCGAGGAAGACGCGTGGATGCAGTTAGGTTGCTTGTCACTTTCTCTAGAGGTTAGTAGTAATGTTAGAACAACCCACATGAGCAGCAATTAACAGTTAATGATCCTGAAATACTTGCAAGAGTTTCAATTGTATATGAGGGATGTTTCGACCTCAAGATATATCCCCCAATTACTACTATGTACTTACTGGCCTGATTGATCATCAGGGAATACTTCGAAGGGACCCGATGTCGGCCGAAAGATAAAGGGAGCACCCAGTACTCTGGACAGTTGATTAACTCACTTTGGTTGAGATCGAGACCAAGAACGAGATTTGTCTGCACAAGTTATGAATGACAATGTAGCGACAACTGTAGCTGCGTGTTACGATTCTCATAAATTCAACACATCATGGATGAATCCACATACAGGGACTCCTCTCTCTCAAAGCTAGACAATACCAGATATCGCTTGAGGACTTCAAAATCAACAGAGAATATATCGGAAGAGGCTCGCTTCTATACTACTACATGAACAGATCGAGGATAGAAAGGGTTTTGGTTCCTTGTGTCGCCCTGGCCTGGCATCTTAAAGGCGATTGGACTGGCTGATGGCATGCAACGATTGAGACTGGGAGTATTGACAGGAAAAAGGCTGAGTAGATCCACGACTGCAATCCAACACCTAACAGACGAAACGCGACTATCTTGGACCGAACTTCGCCAGAGCCCGGGCGCCTTGTTCTTGCCATTCTTGCTTGGTGACCCACATGTCTTCCTTGTCCGCAATCTTTGAGGAAGAAAGAAGTCAGCCATCTCGTGAACATATACATCCAGGAAAGGTCAGAGCTTACCAAGTTAGCGAGCACGGCACCTCCCAAGAAGACCATATGTCTTCGTCGTGGGGGGTCCTCAATGCGGACCTTAAATTTCTGGATTCAACATATTAGTAGACAGTCGGCAGAATTATGTCGGAAGGATGAGACGCACGTTCAATCTCTCCGGATTTCCTCCAAGCACTCTCGTCAGCCACAGCTGCTTCAATTCCTTCTCCAACCGCGATGGCAGACCAGGATACATGCTGCTTCCACCGCTGAGCACAATTGCCTTGTACAAGCTCGAGCGGACGTCGACATCTGTAGATTGAATGGTGTTGAAGAGCAGTTCCGCCATACCAGGCTGATCCACATCCACGAGGTGCGGCTGGAACAAGCATTCGGGGGCCTCGAACCGCTCGCTGCCAACTCGGATGACTCGGCCGTCGGGGAGGGTGTATGATTCTACCAGGACGGTAGTATCCTCGGAGAGCTTCTTGTCCAGCTCCAGGTCATAGGAGACGTAGCACAGCTTCTCTTTGATCTGGCGCACTGTCTCGAAGTCTGCCGTGCGGTTCAGGGCGTAGCCTCTGCGCAGGAGGAGGGCGATCAAGTTCCGGGTCACGTCGCGACCGGCGACGTCCAATCGCTTAATATGATGATTCAAGACCGTGGACTCATACACGGGGATGATATGCGTCACACCATCACCGGAGTCAACGACCACACCACTGCTGAGACCTAGATTTCACATGATGAGCCAAAAAAGTTCCCACTGCAGAGGACCATTTGCAGCAGACCTTGGGCGTATAGCGCAAGCACAGCTTGAATCGCAACGTATACACCACCGAAACCGTACCCTTCCAGCATCACTTCGCACATCTGCTCGCGGTTCTTGAGGGGGTTCATGGGCGGCTCAGTAAGGAGGATTTTCCGACCGGTAGGGTCGATCTTCATCTTATCGTAGAAGGTATAGTTCCATAGGTGTTGCATGTCGTCCCATTTCTTCACGATGCCATTCTCCATCTAAATCGACACACCACCATTCTCAATTAGTACTTCTGCCTGCGAGGACGGCGGTGCCAGGCTATCGGGACGATTGGGAATGCCTGCGAAATGCGCAGAGAAGGAAAGGCACGCACAGGGTAGCTGATCTGAAGCATCGATCGGGCAGCAGCAGCCTCATCTCCGCACATGATATCCTTGACAACAATGTCGCCCGCCTGCTCTTCAGTACGTAGTATGGGCCGCCCCACTATGGAGGGGAACTGGTGCTCTGGGAAGTTCTGGGAAAGTAACAGATACGAATTAGTATTTGAATTGCGACTCATGGTCCGTCAAAGCCAATGACCTACCTGCGCAGCATATCCGACCTTGAGAAAACCGGTTCCTCCGTCCAGAACTGAGGGTTGTTTGGTTAGTCGAGTGGACGGGGAACTGGGAACCTCGCGGGAATGCATTGGCTACTTACCGATAGGCACATCAGCCATGATTGTTTATGAAGGATGTCTCTCTCACTTAGATTCCGAATTGATTATATGGAGAGAGAGAAAGAAGTAGAGAGAGAATGGAAGATTGGAAGATTGGAAGACAGTTGGCTGGATGGAAGTATGTTGTATCGGCCTAGTGTTTTGGCTGCGCTTCCCCAGGTGCAGGCAGTTGACACTAACGTAGGCGGTGTCTTTTGGAGATGACGACTAGCGCCATAAGTGAACCAGCCTCTCTTATCTTTGCTCCTAGAGAGTACTTCACAGTTGTTTTCAGGTTCAAACTATTATAACCTCGAGATAATATATAATAAACAGGTCTATGGAAACATCTCCGTTTGATGTGGCCAGCCCAAGCCATAATGTAGAGCAAAAATTCCAGTAAAAAAAGGCAGGGCTAGGCAAATGCCCCAAAATGTAGACGAGAGGGACAAGAACAGCGTAATGTTTTGGAACCTATGCTAACGTTGTCTATCTACTCATCGCTTTCAGAGTCAGCAGCGTCATTCTCGAGGTGTTTTCTTCGTTCCTCACTCATCTCGCGATAAGTACTCCAGCTCAGGAGGAAGAACGCGACAACGATCAGAAGCCCACCGATTATAGACGCGGCGGAGAGTGGCTGGCTGGTGCGCATCCAATCGACGATCGCGACGAGGAAGATGGTGAGCAATGCCGCAACGGAAGATAGCACTGGCGAAGTGAGCGAGATGAGGACGAGGAAAGAGCCGGAGAATGCTGACCAGTAGTGGTTAGCTGAATCTATTCGTCCAGAATATATGCCTGGATTCGAACCGTGTAAGGGGATACCTACTTGCATTGGCAAGAACAGAGATGAGAAGCATCCATGCAGCTTCACCAGTTGGCCACCGGAATGTCTCCAAACCCATCATGTGAAGGATCGGTAGCGGGATCCAGAGGACAAGAAGCGTAAAACTCCCAATTAAGCTGCCGAACGTATTGGCGAAAATCATACTTCGCCCGGGACTCGTGCCCTCCGGAGGACAGGCATATTTCTTATACAACACTTCGTAGAGACCGTACAGGACGCTCCCGATCCCAATGACAATGTTTCCAAGCAGTCGATTCTGTGCCTCATGCTTAGCTGTGCTGCCGCCCGCACCGTCCTGGGCTTTGCTGTCCCCTCTATCCCCGTAGGCAACCACAAGCACGCCAATTATTGCAACCACGACGGAGAAGACCTTGTCGAATCGAAATTTATCGTTGAGAAGAGGAATGGAGAATGCGTACGCAAAGAAGGCAGAGCAGTTATAAATGGCTGTCAAGTCGCTAGGGGTCGTCATGTTCACTGCTACATACCATGAGCCGCCAGCGACGGTAAGAGCAGTGGTGACGAATGCAGTCGTTTTGAGCATATAGGGAACGGGTGATCGGTGATAATCTCGTGAAGTAAGATGCAGATCCTGCGTTTCCACCATCTGCGCCGTGGTTCGAAGTAGATAGACATGACGCCGCCAGAAAGCGTCCCAGGTGAGTTTTCGTTTTTGGATTCGGAGAATGAGCAGTTGGAATGGCCATAGAAGCACCCACGAGCCGTGTGTAAAATAACTGTTCGTCGGAAAGTAGTCTCGTGAGCGTTGATTTACAGCGACGGTAAGCGGCGCGTTAAAACAACTTACAGCATGCAATACGGTTTATCCCAATGCAATTCGTGTTGAATATAAACTGCAGTTTCAGTCTGGACAACGAAACTAGCCAAGCTCAAAAGCAAGAAGCCAGACGCAATGATATATTTTCGCCGCGTGGCGTTCTCAGCAATATACTCCGGGCTCCTACTCCTGAATGTTGGTCGCCTCGAGTGGTGCCGTGGAGACCGACCCTCGTCTTCACCATGCCCAGCATCTCCACCGGGTAATAATCTATCATGCTGGTCGCCTTTAAGCAGCGGCTGGTGTATTCGGGAGTCCATTGGTCGATGCATAGTTCCGGCCGTCTCGTCGTCGTCCGCTTCGTGGAAGTCGAGAACGGGCTCCGTATTCCTTTCCTGTTCCGGACCCAGCAAATGCGATCTGTGTGAAGCCACTTCGTCTGAGGCAGCAGCTCTATAGCTCCCAAATGAGTGAACTCAAAGTTGTTGTTTGTATCCGCAGGGATTGTGCGCACGAGTTCGTAAAGTCAAAACGGGGATTCAAGTCGGCTGGTGGCAGTGTCGTAAGCGAGAGACATATAGTGAGTTCGAAGGAAGACAGATAAGGGATTGCGTAACCTCAATGGTCTCATCCATACAGGATCGTAATAACGGGCGGTCGACTACTGGTACAATGATCACAACCGCAGATTGTCGAGAAGAATCAAGGCATACAGCACACGAGTTCAACCGGTGATGAGACTTGCTGCTCCGTTTGGAACAGCACGCGCACTTTCGGGTCCTGCCGCTATTAGAGAATGAGAATTCAGAGGAAGCAATGTCACCAGCCAACAGCCCGGCAGTCAATTTGCCAAATGGCTCAAGTAAAAGTCAAAAAAACAGCTAAATGTTGGCAGTGGTGTTTTGAAGGAATAATGGTTGAAGGCCTCTGTTCACTGCCATCTATCACGGTTATCCCAGATCCGCGATAAGCGTGTTGGATGCCGTTTCTGGTTAGGCGCTGTGGATCAGGTGACACGTGATTCCCGTGATGGTCATGGCCAAATCAGGCTTAGCGCTTCGTAGCCTCAGGCAGTAAAATACATCCAACTTGCGGAGTAGGCTACAAGATAATAATACGCCAGCAACGGTACGGAATACAATGAGACTGATGGAGGATAGACTAAAAGGCAGCGCGGCAGACAGGCCTAATGTCAACCCATGATCTGAAATCCAAGGTTACCGAGTAGTCACAGGGATATTGTTGGCAATAGTTCCAACTTCCAAATGGGTATTGGGGGAATGGAGGGTTATCCAATTCAAACGAGAACACCAGCTGGACTTGGATTCCACACCTGTCAAACTTGCGAGACTTCATTGATGATGATGGTGATGATGCGCAGCGTACTCCGTACAGCATAGTGAGTAATAAGAGCCGAGGTTCAAGGTGGTCAGCCTTGCATCTCCACACCATAAGATAGATACAGTACTAACCATCATTATTGTTTCCCCACACGTTCTACTCCTGTCTTTCTTACAATATTCAGAATCTTGAGATTATATTCTTACACAATAATGTCTGACGTGCTAAAAACCCAACCGCCGTCTACAAAATACTACCGTGTATCCTTCCCCAGGCCCCATGTATTACTCGTCACCATAGACCGGGAAAAGCAGCGAAACTCACTGCCCTCCGAGGCACATTGGGAAGGCCATGGACTATTCTCTTGGTTTGATAATGAGCCGTCCCTGCTCGTCGCGGTCGTCACTGGCGCCGGGGACAAGGCGTTCTGTGCTGGCCAGGATCTAGCAGAACAGAATTCTGCACGAGGGCAGCCCCTGACTGCAGCTCAACAGGCGGTGCTAATGCATCCGCCCAGTGGGTTCATGGGCCTCAGTCAGAGGAAGGGCAAGAAGCCCGTTCTTGCAGCTGTAAATGGATTTGCCTTGGGCGGTGGGTTCGAGATCTGCCTGAATTGGTATGTGGCATGGGGATAGCGATAACCTACATGACATTGCGCTGCTAATACCAGAGTTTCTTACAGTGATATGGTTGTGGCATCTCCCACTGCTCAATTCGGCCTCCCAGAGGCCGGTGTCGGTCTCTATGCCGCCGCAGGTGGCCTTCCCCGACTCGTCCGGAGTTGCGGTCTGCAAGTTGCATCAGAGCTTGCGATGACATGCCGAAGAATTTCGGCTCAGGAGGCCCTCGACCTCCGCCTTATCAACAAGATCTCCAAGACGCCAAGTTCGGTGGTCGAAGAATGTCTCGATCTGGCGGCCCAAGTGGCCAGCTTCTCGCCCGACGCAATCATCGTGACTAGACAAGGGCTGAGAGAGGCATGGGAGACGGCCAGCGTTCAACAGGCAACGTCACGGATCAGCGAGGAATATACTCGTCGCGTGCTTGCTGGGGAGAACTTCAAGATTGGAGTGCAAGCATTCGCTCAGAAGTCCAAGCCGAAATGGGTGCCGTCTAACCTATGAATGCTTTGTAAATACTTGGACCGTACTCGACGCAATATGCTGCCAGTCGAGTGCAACGAAAGTAAGACTTTGATTGCCTTGAGTCTCTCTAAAAGTCTCGATCAAAAAATGTAGATACGGACGGGCTCTCAGAAACACCTCCTAAAATTGACGCGCAGTTCTGAACTCATGCTCACAGCGATTTCATGTGCTACCTCGATATAATATGGAAACATTCGTCAACCAATGCACAGAGCGAGGAAGTGTCCTTCTTAAGAATACAGCCATTGGTGACCACGCTGCTGCGTAGCCCAGAGATGAATCTCTGAGCTCCATTTCTAGTGCGCTCGGGCCGAGGATTTGGAGCCATAATCAGTCGCGACGAGCCTCAAAACAAGACTGATTTCTCCGCATTATTGACGCTAAGGGCACTTGCGATTGTCTAAGCCTCGGCTATTGCAAGTGATGCCTTGAACCATGCGTATGTGAATATCTGAAGCCACTCTCGTACGTTCGTATAAGCAGCACCATTTGGGCATCATCTCTAGATCGTCTCCATTCTGCACGTCCGTAGTGTACATGTCTCGTTTCTGATATAGACATTGTTTGAGTCAATCCTTGTTCGCCGAAAGCCCTTGTGACGATGATTCCGGTTATTGTGGGCGTGGCAGATGTCAAGAATAAATCCACCAAGGTCGAAGATGCCAAAGAGCCGGCTGACTTGATGCTAGAGGCAATTGGATTAGCCATTGAAGATGCTCAACTGCCACATGCTACTGCTGCGCAGCAATTCAAATCAAGCATTGACAGCATTGACGTTGTGAGGACCTGGACCTGGCTCTATGCAGATTTGCCTGGTCTGCTCTCCGCCAGACTTGGTATAAACCCAAAGCACAAGCACTATACGGAGCATGGCGGCAATCAGCCGGCAAAACTTCTAGATGAAGCAGCTCTGCGAATAGCGACCGGGGAGAGCAAGGTGGCCGTGATCACAGGTGGTGAAGCTCTGGCATCGTGTAAGTTCTTGTCTGGGCTCTTGTGTGATATAGAGGCGTAGAAGAAGACATCATTGTTGACGGAGGATCTGATGAAAAGTGAGTGCATGTGCCAAAATGGGCAAAATGCCTCCTCCCGGCTGGACACAGCCTGAGAAACCCGTGAACGAGGTCTTTTCTCCCTCAAGCAAGCTCTTGGGAAAAGGTCGGCTTCCTCTTACCCTATTCCAACATGATGAGCTCTGCTCTAACCGTTGCTTGTGGAAAGACATTGGCGGACTTCACTCTATAGGGTTACCCATTCACATCTACCCGCTGTATGAAAACGCCTTTCGAGCCCATCGTGGGCAGTCCATCGAACAAAATAACGAGGAATCGGCACGCCTCTACGCTCAGTTTAGCCAGGTAGCAGCGCAGAATCCAAATTCTTGGAATTTTGGAAGTCCTGCAGAAACACAAGACTCCATTGATACCATATCGAAGAGAAACCGAATGATCTGCTTTCCATGTAACATGACCGCATTCCTTTTATACAAATCACCAGATACTAATATATCGTCGGCCTAGATCCGCTGCTCATGAATGCATTCAACACTGTGAATCTGGCAGCTGCTTGCATTCTCACTTCAACGGACTATGCGAGAACGCTTGGTATCCCGCAGTCCAAATGGATATATCCGTTGAGCGGTGCTGGAAGCAGAGAGAGTGATCATTGTAAGAATTGGAATGGGATAGCGAGACGAGGTTCAAAGATTGTCAAATGCTGACTGCATATCCAAGTCTGGGAGCGTCCAAACTTCTTCACAAGCCCAGCAATGTCCAGATCGTTGGATCAATGTCTGACATCGTCCGGGCTGAGGACGGGCGATATCGACAAGTTCGATTTCTACTCGTAAGGAGCCCCAAGACCATTGGAAATCAAATCAACTCTTCGAATTAACTCTCCACGCAGATGTTTCCCAATCGTCCCAAAACTCGCATGCCACCACTTGGGCCTTTCGATCGTCAACTCCGCTAAACCCCTCACCCTCCTCGGGGGCCTCACATTCTTTGGAGGTGCGGGTAACAACTACTCGATGCATGTATGGGGACCCAAGAAAATACCAGATCGGAGTCGAACAATGCACTGAAATCCCTCGTTTTAGGCTATCACGGAGATGGTGCGACAGATCAGAAATGGAAGCGCACGCAATGGCCTTGTTTTAGCCAACGGTGGTGTTTTGACATATCAGCACGCTGTCTGCCTCTCATCCCAACCGAGAAAGGATGGTTCATCCTACCCTGATAACCGAGCTCATGACGGGCGGGCAGTCGACGAGCCCGTCCCTCCAACAGATGCTGTAGCGGAGGGCGAAGCAATCATCGAGGTAATTTTCGTGAATCCAGTCCTCAATCCACGAGTGGTCTTGAGACGTACGTACTGAGCAGACGATAGACATATACGGTCGAATTCGGTCGAGATGGCCATCCTGCACGGGGATATGTCGTGGGTCGGCTGGAGAGAAACGGACATCGATTCGTTGCCAATCACGGTGATCAGCAGACCCTGACACGTCTGGCCTCTTTCGAGGAGCAGATTGGCAAGAAGGGATACGTGGTACCATATTTTGCTGGTAAGGAGGAACACGGAAGGAATCATTTCTTCTTGGGACCAAAGCCGGCACTCTGAGAAATGTTGGCAAGGGGAGTGAGGTGCTATAATGGTCTGTGGGTATAAGCTAGGAGCGATGGTGAGCTGCTGTATACTGCGCTAAGTGTCATAGCACATCTTGATCATCCTGCAGATTTCATCTCGACTTGACCCAACAGAGCAGAGATGGTCATACTACATTCTACCAGAATTAATTATCTGGTTCACAGCATTCATTCATGACCCTTTCATTCAGACAGAAGCAGATTCTTCGGAGAACCTGAAGTCAAGTCTTTCGCTTCTGCTGTCCCGGGTTGTCAATATGTAATCCACTCTTCAGTCGTTTGATCATGTTCATGGTTTAGACCATCCACAGTGGCCTGACCACATACTGGATTGAGAATATATAGCAAAAGAACGACCTGCACAAAGCACTTGAGCAAATTCTGTGGTACTGTTAGATATGCTATTATAATGGGGACTATTCTGTGCCAGCATCACCTCCAGAAAACATACATTTCACTGACTATCAGCCATAATGTAACTGTTTATATTAATATCAATAGATGGGTAATAACTCTCATCCTGACATGATCCCTGCTGTACCATTAAGTAGGAAAGGGATCGAAAAATACCAATCAATAAGTATGATCCGCTTCCTCCTTTCGTGCAGTTTCTACAACATAACCAATCTAGCAGGCCCATGACACGCCTTCGAGTTGCAGCGTCCCCTCCCACATTGCTTCCTGTGACCTTGATGAATTCCCAGTTCTGCACTGATGAGCTTCCATGCTCATTGCGCGGTCTCCAGTCATTCATCCCACTCGTGCCCATGTAGTAAGTTGTATGCTAGGGGATTACGTACTGCATGGTCCTTTGAAAAACCGGCATGAGTGTGGTAGATCCTTGTAGGAGAAATAAATTTTTCTGAACTACGAATACAATTCAACGAACTGACAGACTCGAAATAATTCCCGATGCTTAATATGAAAGGCCAGTGAGATTACGGCGTGGCACGTCGACCGAAATGGCTTATCATTGATTGTACTGGAGGCGAGACGAACCGCCCTATCAAAATCCTGGAGACAATGCGCAATCGTCAAAGCGTACAAATCCTCATTATGTCTGGCAGAACTATAAGACATGCCTTTATATTGTTATCTGATATGCATCAATCATCTTACACGCATATACATAACTCAATCCGCCGCACGCTCAAGTTTTCCAAGCTTCTCCCTTAGGCCTTCGCCTTTGGCTTGAAGAGGGCTTCTTGAGTGTCGTAGGTATACTTCAACTCCAAATGCCAATAGTCCGGAGCGGTAGGCTTGGTAATCAACCATGCTTTATCCAAGACCTCAACAACCTCATCAGGCAGAGGACCCTTCTCAACGTCTCGCAGGTTGCTCTCCAGCTGAGCAAAACTACTCACTCCAAGGATGATGCCATCACGGCCGCCATCCTTCATGTTAAGCATGGAGTGATGGCGAACCCAGCGCAGCGCGGTTTCGAGCATGGTCAACCCGTGCTTTTCAACCACAGGCTCAATAATCCTGAGTGCTTCGAATGTCGCATCCTTGAAGTAGCGGTTCCGATACACCTTGCCCGAAGCAGCGGTATCACTGTATCTGCCCTCGGCAGGTATATCCTTGGACTTATATTTTCCGGAGAAGAGTCCACCGGCCAGGGGATTGTAGATGACGATGTCCATACCGTACCGTCGGCAGGCGTGGATCAGTTCGGTTTCAATTGAGCGGGCTATTGGCCCTGGGAGTCAGTAAGGATTACCAGAAGATCAGAATCAGGACCTCGTCACTTACTGATGGCATTATACATGGCCTGGTAGATGGTCGGACGCACCCAACCTCTCTCGTTGCACAGAGTGACAATCTCCGCAACCTCAAAGGCCGTGTAGTTGCTCAAACCAAGTTGCACGAACTTTCCCTCCTTGTGTAGCTCATTAACGGCCTCGAGGGTCTCGGCGAACGGGACCGAGCGATCGGGAGCGTGTAGATAGAAGATGTTCACTCGGTCTGTTCCCAGCTCTTTCAGAGACAACTCGAGGTTCTGGCGTACGATGTCCGGTTTATGCAAACCGGGCTGCCCGGGATACCACTTCGTGGCGAGCGTAAAGCCTCTCTCCTCCCATTTCGCCTCGCGGGTGAAGGCTTCTTGTTTCCCAGCGACGTAAGTGCGGGCGGTATCGACTTCATTGTATCCTTGTTGCTGGAAATAGTCGAGGCACTTGTTGTATTCATCGAGAGACGTGACGCGAGCACCGGCGGACTCATCAGGTCCGAAGGTCATCAAACCGAGAATGATTCTCGGCTTGATGTTCTGCGCAACGAGAGGCATCGTGACTTTCTTCTATGATGACTGAAAACTACGATCCGGTGTGCAAATTGTGGATTGTTGATGTTGACACGTTTTTCCCAGCTGGAGACTGGAGGCTGGAGTTATAGTCGCTATCTATCTGCGGGGTAAACACACACGGTGGGGCATTTGATTGTTAAGCAACGCCATCACCGGAATCCGACATCAGTTAGTGAGGATGAAGAGCTCGTACTCCCTCTGGAATCGGTCTGGAACATGCATAAAAATACCTGTTTATCAATGCTTCAAGATGCTATATGACGTTCTTCGGTCAATTTGACATCATCTGGTTAAGATCATGATATACCATGATAAGGCATAATGTGATGAGACTCAATTCAGACAGTTGATGATACGAGTGTGTAAGGCAGTATTGTCTACTTCTCCCAGTCGCTAAGTGTTTCAAGAGAAAGGTAGCTGATGGTGGCCATCTGGAACTGAAATGCGAGCTCCTTGACAAGTATATACAGAGATAAGTGATCTCCAGGCGCACAGACCAGAGAGTGGACTTAAATTTGCCTTCCACCAGTTGCCAACTCGAAGAACAGTATGATGTCCTTGAACTATTCGACACGAGATTCATTGCGTGATTGCCCACCCAACTCACCCAGAGAAAAGGCTAATTTGCTTGGTAACGGACCGCTCATCCAAGCTCATATTGAGGTGGAAGGATACAACGAATGAAGCACAAACATGACATCGCTAGGAAACGAAGACCAGATCTCAATTTTGATAATCAATCCAAACACCTCGACGCACATGACTGGTGCTCTAAAACCTATACTGGAAGGGCTCAATTACAGAGACATCCGATTTGACTACTTCACGGCACCATCCAAAGAATCTATAACTCTTCCAGACGGACGGATACTCAATGGCGTTCCGAGCATAGATTCCGGTGAGGACTCAGTCAAGTCCGCTTTACATTGCTGGCCATTCGTGGAGCCCTTGGTGCCCAAGTACGACGCCTTTCTCGTGGCTTGCTACTCAGCTCATCCACTCGTCGGCATGCTTAAGGACGAGATCAAGAAGTTCGAAGAATCGACGCAAACCAGTTCATCATCCAAAAGGCCTCCAAGGAAATATGTGACGGGTATCTTTGAAGCCAGCGTTGCGACATCCCTCACATTGACCAGCTGTTTTAAACTTCTGGATGACCGAGATTTCAGCAAAAGACAAGAGAAAGACACGTTTGGCATTGTGTCGACGGGGAAAGTTTGGGAAGCGGAGCTCAGCAAGGCCGTCAAAGACATGCTTGTAAGCGCCAGCGGCCCTGGAGAAGGAAAGACCAACCGTTTCGCAGGGGTGCAAACTACTGGATTGACGGCAGTTGAGCTGCATAGTACTCCACCAGAGGAAGTGAGGAGGAGGATGATTGATGCTACAGAGAGGCTTCTGAACGAAACGGAAAGGCCTGTAGGCGCAATCTGCTTAGGATGTGCAGGCATGTCAGGCATGGAGGAAGCAGTGCGAGCAGGATGCATCAAAGTCTATGGTGAGCAACGCGGCAACGGGGTGAGAATAGTCGACGGTGTCGTTGCTGGGGTTGGGATGCTGGTGAACGCTTGCAAAGCTAGGTTTTAAGCAGATCATAAGAGAGTGAGTTCGTCTTCAAGACTTGCTCTCAAGCATCAACGATACCCTCGGCTTTACGAGACTCAATCGGATTACGTTGCCGTCATCATAGGAATATACCAGCAACTTTCCCATTTATCCTCATATCTGGATCATACAAAGCTCAGTAGGGAATTGATGAAAATATCAAATATGCCTGATGGGAATATCGTATAAGTACCCCGTGGACCTTGGGTCCTTGGGACCCTCGGGACTGTTTGTGGTTTGCCTAAACTGGCCGAAAGTAAAATGGAAAAACGACTTTGCATTTATTTTTTACCCTCTGCTCAATGAGTCGTTTGTTATACGAATAATCACGATCATAATTCTGTCCTTTTGTTGAACCTGAGAGAATCTCTTTCCCTTGTGCCAAACTCACTACGGAGTACTGTGTCTGCTGTCTAAAGTGGTCCCCGCTGCATCGAAAGTTTCCCTGCGAAGACGCGCTACGCGTAGCTCCCCTCGACCATTTTCTGCGATCAAGAAACGATGCCCAGGTATGCGCAACACCATCACCGGATTCCTTTTTCATGTCGCTTAACCAACGTGGTCCATGCTAATCGTAGGTGGAGTACAGAGAAATAATAACAATTCAAGCCGGCCAGTGCGGCAATAACGGTATGTCGGCCCTGACGAGTCCTCATCGTGCCTCCGCAAGACTACCCACCTTCGCCCTCGACCTGTGCAAACGACTTATTGTCCAGCTTTTCACGTCCGTGGCTGACGGCTATGCTGACTTTCGCTGTCTACAGTCGGAAGCCAATTTTGGCAGCAGCTATGTCTGGAACATGGAATCAGCCAAGATGGGAATCTGGCGGAGTTCGCAACGGAAGGAGGTGATCGCAAAGACGTTTTCTTCTATCAGGTACGATTATTCTAGGGCGGATACGGTTGGACCGCTAAGGATGCGTCGACTGATGTGATTGTAATAGAGCGACGATACCCGATATATCCCACGAGCGATCCTCCTCGACTTAGAACCCAGGGTACGGACAAAGCCTCTCTGTCCTTGACTACCGCGAATACCTGTTCGGTCATTGTGAGGCATTGGCACTGAATCCATGTCTCTTTCTAGGTTCTCAACGGCATCCAGGCGGGTCCGTATCGAAACATCTACAATCCAGAAAATTTCTTCATCGGGCAACAAGGCATAGGAGCGGGCAACAACTGGGGTGCTGGATATGCTGCCGGTGAAGTCGTACAGGAGGAGATATTCGATATGATCGATCGAGAAGCCGACGGAAGTGATTCATTAGAGGTGATTTCTGAAAGGGCTGCCTGGAGCTCGAGTATGCTTGGAACGATCTGGCTGACGAGTTGATTATGACACAGGGTTTCATGCTATTACATTCAATTGCAGGAGGGACAGGTTCGGGGCTGGGAAGCTTTCTTCTGGAACGTATGAACGATCGATTTCCTAAGAAATTGATTCAAACCTATTCGGTCTTCCCTGACACTCAGAATGCGGACGTCGTGGTCAATCCATACAACAGTCTACTCGCTATGAGACGGTTGACGCAAAATGCAGATTCTGTCGTAAGTATTGGACATTGATATTGTATGTCGGATGTACAGCTCACCATTCTGCAGGTTGTCCTAGATAATGGCGCCCTCTCGAGAATCGTTGCAGATAGGCTTCATGTGCCAGAGCCGTCGTTCCAGCAAACCAACCAACTTGTCAGCATCTCTCCCATTCAGGAACGATATACAACAATTCTCCATGAGTTCTGACTTTGATTAGGTTTCAACTGTGATGTCGGCTTCTACTACCACCCTTCGCTATCCTGGCTATATGCACAACGACCTTGTTGGCATCATCGCATCCCTTATTCCCACACCTCGCTGTCATTTCCTGATCACATCATACACGCCATTTACGGGCGATAATATCGAACAAGCCAAGACCGTTAGAAAGACGACCGTCTTAGATGTCATGCGCCGCCTTCTGCAACCCAAGAACCGCATGGTATCCATTAACCCCAGCAAATCCAGCTGCTACATCAGTATCCTCAACATCATTCAAGGCGAGGCGGATCCGACGGACGTGCACAAATCTCTGCTCCGTATTCGCGAACGCCGGTTGGCATCGTTCATTCCATGGGGTCCGGCAAGTATTCAGGTGGCACTGACGAGGAAGTCTCCGTACTTGCAAAACACGCATCGTGTCAGCGGGCTGATGCTGGCGAACCACACCTCTGTTGCAACCTTATTCAAGCGAATTGTCCAGCAGTATGACCGGCTACGGAAGCGCAATGCTTTCCTGGAGCAGTACAAGAAGGAAGCGCCATTCGCAGAAGGGTTTGGGGAGTTTGATGAAGCGAGAGCTGTGGTCATGGACTTGGTTGGTGAGTATGAAGCTGCAGAGCGAGATGACTATCTAGACCCGGAAGCTGGAAAAGATAAAGCAGACGTTGGTGTTTAGCCGGGTTTACGGTTTTTTTTCTTGCTTACGACTGCTTCTTCTTTCACTCTCTGCTTTTACGAGGCTTTGGTCGTTCTTTTTCTATTCGGTTGCTACTGTTATGCTCTTAATGGTGAATACCTGGTTTGTTTCAGTGGAAAAAGGCGTTCTTCTACTTCAGTGGATGATATGATACGTGGGTAGCTAGAATTGATTTCGATTCGAATGTCCGTTTCCATTGAGAACTACATAGGTATCCATGCCAAAGTTTTGAAGAGAGAGGTTGGCGCACAAGCCGATGCCGATGAAGCGTTGAGCATCTTTGTCAGGAAAGACTCCAAATTGAATGAATCCCTGGAGGCGGAAGCAAGCATATTGGCATCTACAGTAGGGGCCCAATCTCCAGCCTCTTCTGTCCTACCTAGGTAGGTATGAAGCTTTGAAGGAACAGTGGGTGGACTGCATGAGCGTCAACCGCATGACAAGTCATCAAACTTCATGTTGTAGCTTACTACCTGCATATCAGTGAAGACTCGGTATGCATTATTCCCTGTGCGCGGAAATTCATCCGATTCGGCTCCCTCTCAACTTCTCTTTTTTTGATTCTTTTTCCCTCGGTTGCCACCAGCCTGTAGAAATTTCTGGTCAATGCTGTGAAGTAGTTGCACAAGCTCATATACGAAGGCATAGATAAAGCCTAAAGGTAGGAGTCACACTTTGATGCACGCCAGCTCAAAGGTCGACACTGAATTGCTGGCGTGCGTAAAAAATGCTGCTACTCTGACAGACAGCTTTCCACGTCACTCACAGCATTGACTGCCTGTAAGTTTCCTTAAAGAGTGCCAAACGTTATGAATTGTCAATCTGGTTGGCTCTCATCCCATCTATCATCTCACAGCTGGCGAAGCACTTGAGAAATCGAATCACAGCATCAAGTCGACGGCTGATTCGGGGGCAGTCAGAGAGCAAGACCACAATGGAATCGAAGTCAAACTTTGCATGTCTGCATTTTATGCAAGTGCGCGGAGGAGGAGAGTCAGAAGCTTGGACTGTGTGCATGAACCCGCTCTCTCTCATGCGTGATAAGCGACATACAGTATAGCATGAAAAAATACCATACTGTACAAATGATGCAGGGAATCCCTTCAAGGATAACTTCTGTGATGCCAATTCTGCTTTGGCGCTGTCTTGAGATGTGTAGGACTGTGACTGGTTGAGCGATACTTGGTGATTTATGCAGATATATGGTCAGTAGCGCCATGGGTGTGAAAAAGCAAGAAAAGTGACATTAATATGCCTTCCAAGGGTAGACCTACTACTGGACTAGTAACTGCATTAATTACTGCAGAGTAGTAGAACTGACTTTCATGATCGTCATGGTCACACGCAATGCCTCAAGTTCTGCCGAATCTCCCCATTTTGCCACTACTCTGTACCCGGTCAGCAATCCTCGAATTAACTTATCTATCTGGTATTAGTAAGGATGACACTCATAGCGACATTGCTGATGAGCTGAAGCTTTCAAGTATCGGGGCGAGGCGGTGTATCCATATCTGTCAACTTGGGAGACAAATCTGTAGGCTCAGGCCGCTAGAAACAGCATTGTCACGCGTTGGATTTCTAAGGTTGTTGGGGCAAATGACTCAGGCTTCTTGGAGACATGTACAGTTAGAATGGCATGCAGATCTACTAGTGTTCATTGGTCCTGCTAATAACTAATCACCATCAATAGTCCCGACGGATTAGTCGTGTTAGTCCCATTTAAAAAGCTGGGGAAGGCTCGATAGTGTGTACCTAGTAGGCTAGTACACGTACTTAGGGTACTTATACGTGGTAGTAGCCAGGAGACGGACATCGTGAGCCAAGACGATGCTGCGTCCACACCAGCCAGACCTGAGCAATGATAATACAAAGAACACTGAAGCGATCATGAAAGTGACTTATCATTCTTCTCTGTGCTGTTCGCTTTTGCTCCGCAAGGGACGCGTCTCATTTAATACATGGCCGTCTCGGACCCGTTGATCCAGGGATCGGGACCTACTCTCAACTATGGGACCGTTTCATTTGTGATCGAACCAAGAATGGAAGACCACGTATGAAGAGAAGATTATTAAGAGTGAAGTTCCATCCATGTCCATTGCAGTGTTTGAGGCGTTACGCAGTTGCGGACATCCATCTCTACTTATCACCCTTAAGAGTGTAAATCATGAGGCTAGTATTCTCCAGCTTTCTCGTTCTTTGTACATATCAGTGATAAACCACTATCAAAGTTGATTACTAGTAGAGAACTCCGTAGAAAGGTCTTGTTAAGTGGTCGAGAATCGATGTGTAATCCACTGGAGTCATGGGCGTTTTTCCAACAGTGGCTTATTGCTCCTTGCGCAAGAATTAATGCTGGTTATTCCGAATTTGCAGAAAGGGGAGGGCTCCACTGGGATGAGCCTCGTGCTGCATCTCTCGCGTTATCTGTGAGGTTCGGTCTTGTCTCTGCATCTGGACTCCTTTTGTCGCGCGCTCTTTCGGACGAGTCCTTCGAAGCTTCTGGGACCAGCTGCTCCACACCTCGATTTGCCTCCACCGTCGGGCCTATCTCTACCACTACTGTACTGCTTCTGGAACAAAGTCACTCCCTGAATCGGATCGTCGCTTCGGTTCGTGACTCAGCGCCAGCAGGGTAACAGTGAAGTTAGTTACAGCTTACTGTCTTTGTCTTTCCCCTGTCCTTCTTATCCGACTCTTCCTGGCTTTAAATTGACTTCGTCAGCTCTCTCCCCCTGCCTCTTACTTCCTCTTCCTTACCTTTTACCTCCTTCTTCCTCTCCGTCTCTTCCGGTTATCGGTTCCCTTATCTACCTACCTACAGTATATATCTTCCTCTCCAACTCCTCTCGCCGAACCTCTCTCGTCAAGACTCCTCTTGCTCTCGCTACTCCTCGTCTGCATTATCCTCCAGAAGCGTCCTGCCAGTCTTCATTCCTAACCTGGGACTCTTGATCTGTCTCTTCGGATTCATCCCAGTACCGCTCAAACGCTCCACGGCAACGCTTAATCCTCCTATCTACTGCGCCTCGCCACTTCTCGAGCATTTTTTTTCTACGCGAGCCGTTAATCTCCTTCCACCATCCAACATGGCTCCCACTCGCAAGCCTCGGTGCTCGTTCAAAGATTGCAAGGAAGCAGCTCAGCGAATTGTCGGAGACTGCAGTTTCTGCAATGGCCACTTCTGTTCGAAACACCGTATGCTCGAGGCCCACTCCTGCACCGGTCTGGAGGACTGCAAGAAAGAGTCGCACGCTCGAAACGCCGACAAGCTGAACAGCGAGCGTACAGTCGTCATTAAGGGCGTCTAGTTCACGAATCCTGTTCACGAATCCTCGGGAACCGTCCGGCCTATTCTTTTTAGTCCTTCCCCGTCCATTCCGTCGCGATTATCGGAAGTCGACTTGGCGTGGTGTTCGTCCTGAATTCAGTTCTGGGGCTTGTTCGTCTTTTTTTCCCCATTCTATATCCCTTATTGAGCTTTCTAAACTATTTATCTTGGGGTTGGGGGTCTTATTATATTTCGGTATCATACGCATGGCGTTAAGAAAGGGGGTTTATTTTCGTTTCTGTTTGTCAAATGGGTCTCGGTTGTTGCTTCGGCCACAGTCAGACAATCGGTCTGGTGGCCACCGAACCGGTGTGACTGATATCTCCTTGGATAGATTTGACTGCTCTCGCCTCTCGCGGGATGTCATCTGTCCTGGGCTCTTTCCGACAGCCAAGGACTTGAATATATACACATCTATAAATTCCATGATATTTCATAATTCTCTTGGGCGTAGTAACGTAACGAGGATAGCAGCAGCTGATGCACGGCAGAGCCCGTGTGAGTGACCCTGCATTGGCCTCATTCTGACTGGGCCAGGCATTCATACCTGGCTACGACGGGTCACCTGACTACTCACGAGTGTGGCTAAGCTTACCCTGTAGGTCACGAGGGCAAATTTGACCCGATTTCATGATACAAACGTAGAAACTACTAGTACAGCTTGGAGACGGCAACGAAACTGTGCCTACAAGTTGTTGAATCCGATAGAATATAGATGATCCATTAGCACTGAAGCGAACGCCACATCCGTGTTCAAGAACAGAATGAAGAATATCAGAAATAAAACATGCTAGCTGAAAGTGAAGAAGAAGACAATAATAACCCCCCAGCCGTGTTAGCCTGGTCCAATTCTCGGCCTAGAAGCGAAAAGTCAGTATCTAGCCGCGCAGACCATTACAAGTCGTAAAAGCAAGAAAACATACATATCGTGATGCTCGCTAAGCTTGCTGAGATACTTGTTCAATTCTTCGACACGCTCCTTGTGAGTCTTGATGCCTTCCCGCTTGAGACGTTCTTGAAGCTATAGATACAATTATTAGTCTTGCCCCTTCTTGCCTTTTTTCTCTCAAAAGCTGAGAAAAAGGAATATCGAAAAAAAAACATACCCTTTTCCTGCGAAACTCCGCATACCTCCTCTCCGCCTCCGTCTTGCCAACAACAACTCCTCCTTCTTCTTCTCTCTCTGCCTCTGCCTCGTTGGATACAGCACGTGCAGGGGGAGAAAGATCATCCCGCGACGAAGAAGCAACAGCGCTGTCGTCCTTTTCTTCTTTCTTGCCCTCCTTCTTCGCCTTCTTCTTTTTCTTTTCCACTCGGCCCTCGCTCACTTTCGAGCCTTTGAGCTTGAGCTTTCCGGCCCCGCCGGCGGAGGCGTATTCGTCGCCGGCGGGCATTGTTTCAAATCCTTGGAAGTTCTGCTTTGGATACAGTAGCCTTGGCGAGAGGCTTCCCTATCTTTTTTTATGTATGGAAATTTGACCAACGATCGAGATAGATGGCTTTCGAGATGTATGGTGATAAATGTCCGCAAGCTCTGGAGGGTCCGACGAAGAGGTACAGGGTGGAGACTAAAAGATGGCGGTTGACCAATGGGAAAGCGTGGACGAATCTTCGAGCATTTTTACCTATCCTACCAAAGGACGTAATAGGTATTGTTGAGACTTAGTGCAGACCCATTTCTTGTGTGTGGTTCATCTGTCTAAGTTACTTATTCACTGATCCATGAGGATTCGGATATTACTATCTTTAAGGAAGCTGGGGATTGATCCGCCGCGTGATGTTGTAGAAAACGTGGTTCTGATCTTGATCCACTTCGACTGCAATTTATGATAAGTGCAGCCCCATATCTTGCTTCTCGAGAATGACGATTAATTTACACCTTGAGCGCCAATAAATGAACTGAAATTTCCCTTCCCCCAACGCCATCCCAAATGATTCAGAAGATTTCCATTAATCGAACGGAATCGGCCGCAAACCCGATCCCCCCATCCGTTTCCGCATTTCCGCTCCTGCTGCCACCGTGCTTGGGACCTTAATGCCACAGCAATCGCCAAAGTGATCTGTATGGTGATGGTGCGGATGCGGATGACCAGCAGTCCCAGCCTCCGTTTCGTCCTCGGCGCTATCATTGAGCTCTCCCATCCCCGGAGCAGCCGGCAGGAGACTTCCGAACAAGAAATGTTGCATAATCGGTAACTTGCCCAATACCTCTTTGACGAACATCTTCTTCATTCCACTTTCCACCTTGAACCAGTTCTTCGCCCCAGAGATATCGTCTAGCATGGGGCTATGCCATCGCAGACCCTTTACTGTCTTCACGCTGTCTACCCACCGAACCTGATCGAGGTAGATGTACTTATCACCTTCTTCGTCCAGAATCGCTGTATTGTGAATTCCCAACGGCGTGATATAGGGATGTCCCACGAGCTGGGCCGCACCGAACAGGAAGGGAAGGAAATGGTAGTCGTCGAGACCCCAAACGCCATGGGAGCCGGCCGGTTCGAGATAATACGTCGTTTGGATCTGGCGCATGAGATGCAAGTAACTGACGTAGACGCGGAAGACATGCGCTTGAAAGTCCGACGGGATGATGAGGCGAGTTTGATAAAGGCAGAGCAACCACATCATGAAATTGAGCTCGTGGCCGGATCCGTAGTCCAACCGATCTCTTGATCCAAGCGAGTGGATCAGATATGTCGAGATTTCTTCGATAGCTGCATCGTCCTGGAATCCCAGTATATCTCTATGCCATGCGGTACTCTGCGTCGCAACATCATCGAATAATGAACGAAACGCGGGGTTTCCGAATCGCGATCCGCCTTGATCGATGGATGGGTGTTTATCTATGAGGGACTGGATATTATCGACGATCGAAAGAATCTTAGTTATGTTGGAGGAAAGCTCGGCGTCTTTGATGTCTGTGATGGCACGGCCTCGTACGGCATCAGAAAGGCCGAATATGAAGGCAACAACCAGGTTGTATGTCGGTGACGAGATGAATGTCTCGTGATCTTTGGCGGACAAAATCCGACGAGTAGGGCGGATGTATTGATGAGACGAGAGATCCGGAGGCGAAGGAAGAGGAGGAGTCACTGGAGCTGGTTCTCTGGAATTGATTGCAGAGCTCTTGCGGCGGTTTGCTCGGAGGTCAAGAAGCTTCTTCGAGAGATCGACTTTGTGTGTCGGTGATTTAGCGGCCGACGTATCAGTAGATGCCATGATTAACAGAATAACGGACTGCTCCACCAGGTGCAAGTCCTCATAAGTCCAATAGAAAAAAAATCCACAACCATGTGTTATGTGTTACTCAACTCGTCAACTGCCAGAACGACGATGATACAAGGCGGAAGTGAGGGGCAAAAACAAGATCCCCACGCAACCTTTGGAACAGTTCACCGCCTACCGTAATGGTAGCCTTATGACGCCAATTCCGAGATCGGCTTAGTAAGGCTTGGCGTAGCCCGTGACCAGGGTTTATCCGAGGTTACCCGCAACGTATGATCCTTGAAATCAGCTTCAGCTCGAGCTGTTTCTGGCCTTCCTCAATTCGACGGTGCAGGCGCCCGCCGTGTGAGAGAAGGTCTTCGAGACTGTGACAGCAAGGCAAGAAATCATCCAGGTTTTAGTTCTTGATGATTAATCAACATCTTCTTGGGAAGACTTCTTCCGATGCTCTAGATCTTAGGTAGGAAGAGCCTAATTGGACCGAGAAGATCTCGTGCATAGTACCTCGACGAAGGTGCGCTGCAGCCACGATTTTAGCCGCCTATAAGCACGCCATCATGAGCTCCGTTGATGTCGATGTGGCACATCGGAATGATAGAGGTGACGGGTTTACTGGAGGGAATAATGGCAACTCGGACCTTGCTCGTCATATCCAATCCTCACATTCAAGCAGCGTTGGGATAGACCGTCGTCCTTCGACTTCTTCCACCAAGCGCCATCATTCGGATCCCCAACAATCCATGACCGCGTCCGGCCAGAGACAGTCGCAGTCCAGTACTAATGAAGCTACTCCGATCATCAACAACAACAATGGCTCCACGCGAAGGGATTACCAGTCCACAGCGGGGTTGAGGAATCGTGAGCCCGGTGATCGCACGAAAAATTCACAACCGTCTGCCGCAGCAGGCAATGATGACCATCCAGACTCACCCGAAGGGACTCATCTCTCATGGTTCAGCAGGATAACAGATAAATACGGCACTTTGGAACTCGAAAACAAAGGCAGTGTTGCCCGAGATCATCTCGCTTTAGGTTCGCATGCATATTCCCTGTGGTACCTACATTGCTGTGTCTTTCTAATCGATACGCTGGAAACCTGTAGAGCGAACTTTTCTGGCCTGGCTGAGGACTTCTCTTGCCTTCGCCTCCATTGGCATTGCAGTGACCCAACTTTTCCGCTTGAATAGCTCCGCTACGACCTCGCCGAGAGTCCATGGCTCCTCTGCCTTCCCGCCACTGCTTTCGCCTCCATTCTACGATGCCAGTACCGTCTCGGTCTCGTCTGCCTCCAGCCGCCTCGGAGCTGTTGGTAAACCTTTAGGAGCGACGTTTATTGGAGTTGCGATTCTCATACTCTTAGTCGGATTCCATCGCTACTTTGAGAGCCAGCATTGGATTATCCGGGGGAAGTTTCCAGCCAGTCGCGGCAGTGTGGCATTAGTCGCCTTTATCGCCGCCGCGCTGATTATCGCTTCGTTTGTGGTGATTCTTGCCATATCTCCTTCAGCGATCGAGAGGTGATTCATGGCGGGCAAAGCGCCTAACGAGCCGATAGTCGTGCGGGAGATACTATGTTGGACAGGTTATGATTATGAGAGCTGTTGTACATTATATGCTCTGGATTGATAGCGCTGATTATCCCGTGTCTCATATCTGGCATTCAGTGTGTTTGGATGTGTGTCATTTCCATTGTTTGGAAACAGCCTGTGCTAAAAGCCTGCAGTCCAACGCAGAACATATCAGTCGTAAAGTCATAGAAGGCTTTTGTGTATATGCCATACAATCTCACCATCGTGTCTCGGGGGTTGTCGCAGAAGTTCCTTGGAGTGGAGCAACCAGTTCAGTGCATCAACCTGTATCGAATGGCAACAAGAGAATCTTGGACAGCTTTCATATCTTGCGTCGATCTGAAAGTGAGCAGCTCTCAAGGTCAGATCCTTATCTTGTTCGGAATGAACCCTAGGGATCAAGGAAATCGATGAGAACTTCAAGTACACTACAGTGTCACCGCTCCAATGATCGTTACACTACTTGATTACCGTTTTCAGCAAAAGATGGCTAGATCGCGAGAAAAAAACAGGCTTGGATCACACGCAACAACCCAAGAAGCTTTCGCATCTCGTCAGCATATAGGTACTAGTTATATCAAGGTTGCTCCCGCATGACTGGCCAATTCCTCCTATCACAGCAACCGCCCATGGACGCGTCGGAGGTATTCACCTATCGGTGATATCGTGATTAGTGCAAGCTCGCATCAACCTACCTCTAAAGATTCAGTGTCTTTGCCCTGAAGAGCAAGAATAATCGAAGACTGTAATGACTGGTGGAGTCGCATCCCAGATCTTTATTATGACCCCGCTCAGATGGGTTGAAGATAATAAATACCTCGGTCGAGGCCCTTCAATTTCATATCTGCAGAAAGTTCACTGTTATTACGATAAGACAGCAGTGATCATATTATAATTGGATTAGATTTCGCCTTCGCACTCGAGACGAAGGGACAAACAAGATCGACCATGTCTTCAACGTCGCTTCATCCTTTCGATCCACTTTCTCCACAGGAGATATCGATTGTAAGCTTCCATTGTTTGGACATCGAACTCGACGCTTACCGATTGTTTAGGCTGTCCGCCATCTCAAAGAGGCTTACCCAAATGACAACCTCTCATTCAGAGTGGTGACTCTGCTCGAGCCACCAAAGGCGCTGATGCTGCCATTTCTCGAAGCTGAACACGCGGGAAGAACAGACGAGCCTGTTCCACCACGATGCGCCCTCGTTCAGTTCTACCGCGGATCTCCAACGGATTTCCGCGAAGTATGGATTGAATTGAAGTCGGGGAGAATTCAAAAAGAGAAACTTCTCACGGGGAAGCACTCCTATGTCGATTCAACGGAAATGCAGGCCGCTGAGAAGGCCTGTCTTGCTTCGCCGGAAGTGCAGGAGGCGATTCGCATGTTGGAGCTTCCTGAGGGGGCGGTCGTTTGCGTTGAGCCTTGGACTTATGGGACTGATGGGATGAATGATATGGCAGAGAGGATAATCATGGTAAGATTATGCTTATTGGGAGGCATGATTGTTGCGTTTCCACGCACGGAGCTGATAGAAATCTGAAGTGTTACTTCTATATGCGTCTCATTGCTCATGCTGATGGCAATCATTACGCATATCCGTTAGATATATGCGTCGAAATGTCCGGCGATCTGAGTGTGAAACGGATCTTGACTCTGCCGTCCGGTGAGAACGACAGAGTCGGCTTGCTTCGCGAAGTCGGCGTGAAACCGTTTGATCGAAACAAGATCCACCAATCTAGCGAGTATCATCCTGATCTGGTTGGTGAGCGACGAACGACTACCAGACCTTATCAAATCGTACAGCCAGAGGGCCCTTCTTTCCAAGTGAGTGGGAATCTGCTGACTTGGGAGAAATGGAGAATGAGGGTTGGATTCAACTATGTAAGCACAACCGTTTGCGAAAGACATTGGGATTCCGACGACTGAGCTGATGTGGTTCACGATTAGCGCGAGGGCTTAACGCTCCACGACATCACGTACGATGGTCGAAGTCTCTTTTACAGGCTTTCCCTTTCTGAAATGTTTGTCCCCTATGGAGATAGTCGAGCGCCGTATCCGCGTAAAGGAGCGTTCGACTTGGGCAGTAACGGCGCTGGTGTCAATGCGAACAATCTTAAACTTGGTGAGAACACGTCTGGAAAAAAGGGGGTAAGAACATGTATGTTGGTGCTGACAGTATACTCTCAGGATGCGATTGCTTGGGTCATATCAAGTACTTTGATGGATATCATCATACCGTGAAAGGGGACCCTATTGTTCTCCCCAATGTGATCTGCTGCCACGAGATCGACGATGGCATCCTCTGGAAGCACACCAATTACCGCACGAATAACGCGGTAGTGGCGAGGTCTCGCATCCTTGTCCTGCAGACGATCATCACCGTAGGCAATTACGAGTACATCTTCGCCTTCCAATTCACACAAGACGCATCAATCAACTACGAAGTTCGCGCCACCGGCATTCTATCCACGGCACCCATCGATCTCGGCCAATCCGTCCCATACGGAACCCTAGTAGGTCCCGGCGTCATGGCACCGTACCACCAGCATCTCTTCTCCTTGCGGATCGACCCAGCGATCGACGGCCAGAAGAATTCACTGATGGTCGAAGAGTCGCACCCGATGCCACTGAAGGGTCCTAACGTCCACAATCCCTTCGGCGTTGGATACACGACTGTCAGAGAGATCGTCGAGCACGAAACCCCACTCGACACAGACATCACCAAGGGATGGGTCTTCAAAATTATCAATGAAAACGTCAAGAACCCAGTCACTGGCGGTCCGGTGGGATATAAGCTTGTCCCACATTACTCCCAGATGGTGTTGGCGCATCCTTCTTCGTATCATTTCAAGAGATCAGAGTTCGGCGAGCACGCCGTCTGGGTCACGAGGTATAATGATCGAGAGCTGTTTAGTTCGGGAGACCATACTATGCAGTCGCTTGGCGGGGAGGGCATCGCTTCGTGGATCCGATCCCGTCCTGAACCTGTTGGCGTGCGCAATGAGGATATCGTCATCTGGCACACGTTCGGAACGACGCATAACCCTCGCGTGGAGGACTGGCCGGTTATGCCAGCGGAGAAGATGGTGGTCTCGCTGAAGCCAGTGAATTTCTTTGAACGCAATCCTGCTCTTGACGTGCCGATTAGCTCCCAGGAGGAGAACAAGAGTGTGCTCGTCATGGAGACGAATGCGCAGGGGTGTTGTCCAAGACTTTGATGTCGTAAGTGTGCTTTGAAGTAAACAATAGGGTAGTCAGTCCCAGTGAAAGTGTAGGGGGCATTTGCAGAGCCGCGTCCTTATGAGACACTTTCCAGAACCAAGTCCCAATTTTTTGACCACGAACTTCACACTAGGGAAGAAGAGTTGCAGAAGCTTTTGATTTGGCTAGAATGGCTTTGTTGCCACTCGTAAACATCCTTTCATGCTCAAGAAGGGTAACACTGTGAGTCTGGCTGGTTCTTGAGAGACATCTAACGACTCCTTACCGTCAAACAACCATTCTTTATCTTCGATTCTATCTGAGGATCGACAGTAGCCGAGGGCATCATCATGTTTACTGCGATTTCCGTGGCAACGCAACACTCGATGCAAGTTATAATTCCTTTTTCTTTAGCACCACGGCAGGTGTTGAACTGCTATGTTGCCATCTGCATCATCGCACAAGCATAGAGTTCTTAGAAGTCCAATTCGGATATACATACTGGCGTGGAGTCCAGACAAAGGACATCGTCAGCAGAAGACAGATGTCCATTGCTCCGTGCGGACGTACGTAACGTATGGAGAATTGGAGATAACTTATGGTGAAATCTTGAAATAGAAATTGTACTACGTATTGTAATATTCTATTATTGGATCCAAGCCCCAGTGATCGTTGGACGTGGCTGCTGACGACAGACGTAGGAGTGGCTCCTGGAAACACAGGGCATTGGTCCTTGACAAGGGTGGCAAAACGATCCAGGTCCAGCAGAATCGTGAAATCTTAGATCTCTTAACACTTTGTACCAACGGGTCGCGCGTTCAACATTACAGGAGACATACTTCAAATGCAAAAAGGATGTCATATTAGGTTGCAGTTGCAGCGGCCGCGCGTTAACGCAGTTCCACTAGTTAGTTCTGCTGTTGTTATTAAGTTAATATTAGACATCATGTTGAGCTGTCCTGGACAGGCCGAATTAAATTAAATTAGATACAACCTTGAAAGTTCGATACCAAGGAGGATCTTCCTGATCGTCCCGTTGAGGGGCCAACATGAGCAGGGATGAACTGAAACGAGCACTCCACACTGTTGTAGTACAGAGACGTTTCTTCGCCAGCTTCTAGCTATCCCGGCAGAAGTAAGTACCTGACTCCTATGAGAGCGACATTCTCTCTGGTTCTGGATAAGATGCGCAAATTTCGAGCATTGAGGTACGACACCAAGTGGGACAAGGTCGGGTTTCAAGTCAGGTAAGACGATCAGTATGTAATCTACGATACTGTACAATCATGTTTATTGCTCGTTGCCTCTATCGCCATCTTAGCAAAGATCAACAATCCTGCCTAACGTTCCTCGATAGAGAGGTCTTCAGGACTCAGAATCAATGGATATGAATTGTCATTGTTGTTCGGAAGGCCACTACAACAACGTATCATACAGTACGGAGTAAAGACGATGTTTATCCTAGCTTAACTTTGCTCTCCCCCTGGAGTCTGTCACCTTTCTGACTTGCACCAGTCAATGGCGACAGGTGCCTGGCGTGCTAAGAGAACTAGTACTGAGCAGTACTAGTGATCGAACTAGATATGCAGGCATCCATGTACGCAGTAGGTCAGGTACCTTGGACCACCCGTTGCTGCTCTTCTTGGTGGCTGTGGAGACAGGCGAGATTTCGATGCCTCGGAGTGAGTGGCACTGAGCGCTGATTAGGGACGCTTTTCTCCGAACCCATCTGGCACTTGTCCACTCATGATTCATTGATTCCTAGTTCTCTCCCCAGACTCCACGGATCCATTGCTCCATCCTTGCTTATGGCGGGCCACTATGGAGTTTTAGGTACTAGTAGCAGCAGGACGTATGTAGTTAGGATACAGTATGTTGCAGAACATTTGATTCTGCAATAGATTCCAGTCGAGGCACTTTCGATATGCCGAATCCACGGAATACTATGCAGACTTTTGCAACTCTCGTCACATCTACAGCGCCCGGATTGTCCTGGATTAGGGGGGGGCACAGACAAGGGCTGAATCTCGCCAGCTCAAAAGTTTTTTTCCGGTGGCAATACAAGTCATGCAGGGTCCATGACGTCCTACACTCATCCAATACGAGATTACACGACCCGGCTCGATGGTCTGTTGAAATGCTCAACTCATTGGGAGTAACTATTTGGTGTGATACTGTGAATAATAATCTTGTCTGAATAATCCTTATTGTCTGGCTGTATCCACTCTGTCTTGAGACAGGATCAAGTACTGTACTGTACATCAACCTGGTCGGATGCAGCGGATAATAATAGCTAGTTAATTCGAAATAATCTCAAGTACCGTATGGTAAATTACCGTACGGCCACGGCCCCTCCGCCCTCGCAGCCAATCCAGGCGGTCATCCCTGCCCTCCAACTTTTGGCAGGCTTTCGTCGTAGCCTGAGGTTTCCCAGGCATAATCTGTCTCTCTCTCTCTTCTCTTAAAATAACCTCCTTCTTATCGTTCCCTCACCTCCTCTTCATATCCGCCTGTCAACCTCATATTCTCTTCTTCTCCTCTTCGTCTTCTAGTATTCTCTTGGGTTCACCTTGTCTATATCTTTTTTTTTCGCCGTCACCCGCCTTTTCTTCCCATCTCTGGCCCGTTCTTGTGGCCGTCCGCTCCTTACCGTTCACTTGATTTTCCAGTGCACAACACTCGCCCGGCTTCGAATCATTCACTCCGATTCCTTTCACTCAGACTCGATTGATATTGGATCATATCACTGCGACCGTGGTGTCCCTTAATACAGCCTCGTAAACGGGACGAAGAAGAAACTTGGTTACTACAACAGCCTACCGGGGTCTTCAAATGCTACCTTTCCAAGGTTAAAGACCTCCAGACAACGTCAGGCTTTCCCATCTCATCACAGGAAAGTCAAATCGGTCTGGAGGTCTTGTGCGTCTGGATCATCGACTATATCGGGTGCTTCCACGTTGGCTGCAGAGGGAGGAGATTTTTTTTAGCCTGACGTACGGCTGGTTGGGCTAACCATCATTCACCATGGCTTCAATTTCACTACCCCTGCAGTCGCAGAGTACAACTTTTCACCAGGCTCCCACCTCGACAGATTCTTCTGTATATGGACCAGCTCGTCGTAATCCCAACTCGCCTGCCCCCCTTCCAAACCCGCCATTCGTGTTCCCAGCGAGGGATCCAGACGACACCCAGAGAGAGAGCCCAAAGATGCCGGACCCAGTCATGCCGACGCCTCCGCCCCTGCCAGCCTTCTCGTTCAATCCAGGTGCGGGACATGTATCGCAACCGTCGATGCCCAGTCCTCCGCCGCATCCACGCAACATCGGCCATCGTCGGCGAGCCAGTGAGTTCATCGGAGCGGAACGCTTGGTCAGTCCGGGGGTAGCGAGCGCTGGCCAAGGCAGAGATGAGAAGTCGATGTCAGTGTCTGCCAAACTTCCAACTCCGGGACCTGGATTCGGTGCGCCATCAAGACGTTCTCACGCACATCGCCGTTCTGCAGCAGTGTCAAGTGTGGACCTCTCGATCATTTCAAAGGAGCTACATGCAAAACCGATTGTCGGGAGTGCGCCTTCTACTCCTGCAGATATGAAACAGCAGCGTGAGCTGTACGATGAGATTGCCAAACCCATGTCCTATTCGGCCATTACTCTTGGGAGACCAACTCCACCTGCTTCCCCCCGACTGTCATCTGAAGGCAATTCGCCATTCTATGGAAATCCAAGCTTTTCGGACGGCGGCTATTATTTCAAACGCCCTCTCTCGACGATCTCGTCAGAAACTTCTGGTAGCTTAGTGACGGTTCAACCAGAAACCACCGCTAAAAGTAATGACTCCGTTCCCGGACCCCAGACAGCTTCGCCTATCCAGAAGCCCAATGCTCGCCCAAAGACTGCCGATGCATCTTTGAATCTTGATTCGAGTGACCTCAGTGTTCCAAAGGATGTGTCACAGGCGAAGCGGCCTCTGTCTGCATCCGGCAATCCACACTCCAATAAGAGCTCCCCAGGCTCGCGCGAGTCGGCCTTGAAGAGATGTTTTCTCGGCGAAGATCTTCACTCCACTGACACCTCTAGACGTTCATCCTCCTCCGACGAGTATTCTGATAGATCGTTCGAGATTAATCGTGATTCTTTGGACCCGTCTTCAACGCTGTCTTCGAAGAAACAATCGTCGAAATCGAAAAAGAAACAGAAGAAGGTACGGTCATGGGCGGGCGCTCTCTTGACGCGGGGAAAGACAAAGCGACACCAAGAGGAGAAGAAGGAAACATCGGAGAACTCAACGACACAGCCACCTGTTATTACCAGGACAAATTCGGATCTAGGTTCGGGTTTGGATGTCAATTTTGACGACGATGATATCATCGTCATTCGCACGCCTACGAATCCAAATGCTCCAGAACAGAGCTCACTCCCTGTCGATACGGGTGTCTCCTTAGAAAATTCATGGAAGCCACGGAGTTTTTACGAGCAGACTGCGCAGATCGATACCCTGAGTCCGGTGATTGATTTGGACGCAGCTCTGGGCCCCTTCAACACTCCGGATATGAATTCTGGTCGAGTCGCAGGAAGCGGATTTTCGGTTGCAACCAGGCGAATGTATAGCGGTGGCCGCCGAGGTGAATTCGTTGGTCCGGAGATGCGCTATCACCGACGTGCGGAAAGTGCTCCTGAAATGCCGCCGTTCGATCGGAGTTTCTTGGCAAGTAGTCGCCTTGGAACCAGTTCTGGATTGCTCAACGCCGACGTCTTCTACGAAGAAGAAGAGGATGCCTTCTTAGCTGCCGGCAACCAATCTCCTCAGGCTGGCGACGAACCCTCCTCAGATAAGCAAGGCCTTCCGCGTTCTGGTGTTGAAGACAAGCAATCTGTCGGCAGCCAAGCAAGTTCGGATACCTTGACCCGACAGAACGTTGAAAATCAACCGGCTTTGCAGAACCAGGGATTGGGCATTCAGCAAGATCCGGCCCTGGAGCAGCCAACGACGAGTGCAGCCGTTTCCAAGGTCGATGAATCTATAACACTTGCCGAAAAGCCAACAGCAGCCAAGCCTCTGGACAGTTCGGTGCATCCATTCGGTGACCGTCCGAAAGACACCGTTGAAATTGTCAAGCAGGATGATTGGCACCACCAGACGCTCGCAGCGCCAAGTCCAGATGTTTCGCCTCGCTTCCTGGCTGTCGATAAGCGTCCGTCGACTTCTCCGGTCAACTTCGCCTGTAATATCCCTTCGCTCTCACTGCCAGCTGGTTCACCTATTCCAAATTCCTCCTTCCCCTCTCCTGACCCGTTCGGCGCCTCAAACTGTGCTCCCCGCTCCATTACGACACCTTCAACGACCGATCGCAACTTTTCGAATCAATCGCACAGCACAGACATGTCTCTAGAGCATCCTCATGCCTCTTTCGAGGACGTGCCGTCATTGACAAGCAGTGCGTCAACGATGACGAATGCTATGCACCGATTTTCTGCCACGTTCTTCGCACGACCTCGTCTGTCAGGCGAGCGCTCGGCGTCTTTTTCTGCTGCTGTGAACCGCCGTACCAGCCATTCCAATACTCCGAAACGGTCTAGTCTTGCCAGTTTATCTAAACTGGTTGGCGGTCCTCATTCTGAGAAGAGTAAGCTCAGTTATGAAGAGAAGCCACCCGGCGATGAGCCTGAGAAATCAAAGAAGAAGACTCGAAGACTCAGTCGTCTCATGCACTTCTGGAGAAGCAAAGATAAAGAGAAATTGGTCGAAGAGACAAGGCAACCACAGCATTCTTCCTAAATGCTTCCTTATCTCTCTCTCTCTCTCTCTCGCCACAAGAATACTCATCGCAGCGATCTCACGCCAAATAACTCGCATCTGACATCATGGCTCTTGCACTTTCAGCCGCTTGACTTTCGTTCTATTCTTGTACATATCTTTTGCATCACCATTTTTCTTTCCGGGTCATTAGGGGCCTAGGGCGGGACCGTACTTTCGATTCTCATTCTACATTTTCTGATCATTTTCGTTCGTGTCTGCGGTTTGTTGCTGTCTTTTCTCCTTTTGCTTCTCTGTTGAGATAACTTACGAATTCCTTTTCTCGGTATGTTATTACAAGCGTAAGAGTATGTTTCATACTCTCATTCTTCGTGTCTATCGTTTATGTTTGTGTCCTGCTCTGAAATCGCGGACAAATTATTTGCATTGGTTCTGTCCAACCGTGCCATGCATCTTATTGTTCAAGATCCTTCTTTTTTTAATTCTTTCAGCGGCATCATATCATGTCTCGGCACACACACTCTCTCATCTCAACTCATTTGCATGAGTCTTATTTTATTCAGAACTCCTCAGGGACTCTGTTTTTTCCAGGTTCTCTTTCTTTCTCTTCAAACTTGCAACTTTCCCGTGAGGCGATTTTCGAAACCAGGATTAGCAGTTCAGACTGGTGATAGTGACTTGTTTCTCTGGAGTCAAGTTTGTATTCCCGTTGTCTGGCCTTAATGGGTTTGACTCGATGAGATCGATCTGGTTTGAGAGATCCTTTTTTATCACTTAGGTAATCAGCATGGTCACGAAATCTATTTAAATGAAATTTCTGACTATCTGCAATATTTCTAAACCAGACACGAAAAAGGTGAAATAATACAGTCTAGACAAATTCGCGGTGTTGTATTTCCAAGGACATAGCTGAAGGAATCACTTCAATCATTGGGATACCAGATGGAGGTCTGGGTAAAGATGGTAGGAATGACGTGAACCAATACATAATAGGCAAATACACAATCTAATATCCATTTGAGCTTTTCTCTACAGAATAGGGCTCTAGAACTTTCAATGTTCCAATTATGGATTGATCCCTGTATGATCATTAGATGAGGTATTGTAGATAAAAGCCTGTGTGTTGGGACTCTTCTCGCCTACGGAACAACTCCAAAAAAATATTCTTGCTGAGAATCAAGCAATGACCACAAAAAGACACCTTGATCACTCCTACAAATAAATACAGGAGAACATGGCGCCATCACGACAATCTAAAAAGCCAGGGCCCAATAATAATGTTCGAAAACGCGCAGTCGACAAGAATAAAAAGGCAGCAGAACCTCGTGCTACGGCTGGCCAAGGGAGAAAGCAGCATCACGAACAACAGGGCCAGAAACAACAAGACCAGGACGAAAATCAGATCGATCTATCTTCGACGATTCCATTAACGCTTCAACAATTGCTTTTAAACGTGTTCAAGACGGCACTACTTTCCAAGAGCGGTCATGCATGGAACAGTGACGTGAAGCAAGAGGTTGACCCGCCGTCGTCATCACAGCCAGAGATCAAAGATGCGAAAGAAGAAGAAGAAGAAGAAGAAGAAGAAGAAGAAGAAGAAGAAGAAGAAGAAGAGCAACTAGACATCAAATCCCTGATCCAAACCATCAAATCACACCTGTATAACCGGGATTTTGACTCTGCATTCACAGACGCGAATGAAGACCTGTTACGCGCCTATGCGCTTCGGTGGAGCGCGACGAGGGCGTTGGGCTATGCTTGGATTCTGAAATCGGTGTTTAAAGCATTATTGCGTGAGGACGATGCCAAGTTGAAATTGCAGAGTCAAGGGCGTTTGTGCCTGAATGTTGGGAATCATACGAACCGTGTTGTCTGCATTGGGGGAGGTGCGGGGGCGGAGATTGTGGCTCTTGCGGCGGTGTGGAGGGATTTGATGGATGAGGTCCGAATGTCTGAGCATGGAGGGATGATGGGAGAAGTGGAAGCAGCTGCAAGTGGTGTTGGTATGCTCTCGTTGGAAGGTGATGGTAGGACCGATGACAGTCCTGCGGAATCTTCAGACGAGGTCAGGGAAGAAGGAGATCAGGACGAGGACGACGAAGGCAGCAGTGCATCGTCAGCCTGCAGAAGCAATTACGCCGATCTATTGGTGACGGCGGTGGATATTGCAGATTGGTCCGTTGTCGTTGACAGACTATCCTCGACAATTAAGTCTTCTGCTGTCCCCAGCTCAAAGGCACACTCCGCACCTCTTCTACAACAACGACGCCGCCAACAAGGCGGAAACTTCGATGTCGGCTTCAAACGCGCCGATGTACTCACGCTACCAGACGACGAACTGAAAGGCCTCTTCTACGACAACGCAGATGCCACCGATGACGATTCCAAGCCCCGACAGGAACACACTACATCCACCGTAATGGTCACCCTCATGTTCACATTAAACGAACTATTCTCCACATCCATGGCCAAAGCCACGGCATTCTTACTCCGAACCACAGATCTACTACAACCGGGCACTGTGCTTCTCGTCGTCGATAGCCCCGGGAGCTACTCTACCTTGATGTTGGGTAAGAGTAGTAATCCCGTGAGTGCACCGTCGTCAGCAGCAGCTGTCTCGAAAGCATCTCAGGAGAGGCGTTATCCGATGAAGTTTCTGCTCGACCATACGCTTCTCTCCGTTGCGGCTGGGAAGTGGGAGAAGATCTTCTCGCAGGATTCGAGGTGGTGGAGGAGAGATGCGGCGAGGTTGAGGTATGAGGTTGGCGAAGGGGCGGGGTTGGAGGATATGCGGTTTCAGATTCATGTATATCGGAGGTTGGGTGGTTGAGTGTTAGGCGTGGAACGTTCAAACCGAAGTTCATGTGGGAATCTTCTTGAAAGATATGAAATAATGAATACAAGACCCAGCTGAGATTCCTATCGATCATCTAACACAGAATAAGGGGTCGGTACTTTCCATAAGAGGTTACTGTCAGAGGGTCGGTCTCGAGATTGTCCAGCAAGAACATGAAGAGTAAAGAGGTTCTTTATTGCTACAGTTGATTGAAAAGAAAAAATTGAAAAATGGACAACCATCACAATATAAAAAGCCCGCCGAGGAGATCATACACGCCCAAGTACCATCGGGAGGCTAAATGATACATCCGTTCAATAATTATTCCGTTTCAACTCAGAAAAAAAAGGCAATCAATCTCCATCAATTCAACTCCTCAAACCCAAGAGCAGGCTGGTGCTCTTCCCGCCTTCCTTCCCATCACCTCCAGGTAAATATGTAACATTCGGGTTATTAGCCAGCGTGGCGGCAATCTCCTTACTGGCATCGATACGACGAATCTCGATAAGGCCGCTTCCTGCCTTGGCAACAGCTTTGCTAATAATCTCGGCACTCTCGGCTTCACCCTCGGCGCGGATAACGTTGGCCTGGCGCTCCTGCTCAGCTCTCTCGACGATGAACCGGGCCCGCTCGGCGTCCTGCTGAGCGATCTGTTTCTGCTCGACGGCTCGTGTGAATTCCTTCCCAAAAGTCATGTGTGTGATGGAGACGTCTTCCAGGGCGATGTTGAACTGCGAGGCACGCTTCATGAGATCAGTACGGATGCGGTTGGAGACGGCCTCTCGTTGTGTGATCAGCTCTGCGGCGTCGAACTGAGCGACGATGGCTTTGAGGACTTCGTTGCCGATGGATGGGAGGACACGCTCGTCGTAGTCGGTACCGTAAGACTGGAAAACAGAAACACACACGATTAACACAAGGGATCGATACGAGAATCTGAGTCTTAAAAAAATACGTACTTGGTAAATCTGCGGCAGCTTCGGCACCTCAGGACGGTGCAAGACTCGCAACGTCAAGCTCACCATCTGCAAATCCTTACTTCCTGTCGTAGTCGAGATATTACGAGGCTTTGTCCGCACATCGTAGATGATAGCCTTTTGCAACCAAGGAATCAGGAAATGTGTGCCTTCGTTGACGACCTTCTCCTGCACACCAGACAGACGGTCGAAGATGACCGCGCGGGTGCCTCCTTTGACATCGTAGATGGAGGCGTTCACAAGCATGGCGCCGGTGGCCACTGGAATGGCCAGACGGTAGATATTGTAAAGCCCGTTTGCGGCCATGGCGAAGAGCTGATCTGGAAAATGGAGGAATGGGTGATGAGAAGAGCTGTAGTTCGACACTCTCTATAGCACTAACAATAATATATGATGATGATGTCGGCCGGGCTTTTCGCATGCTGTCCAGATTGGGCTTAGCGTCGGATTTGCTGGGCCAAACCTCAGGATTCCAACTTCACCCGATCTCGTCTTCTTGATCCATCCTGTCGTTGTCTCGCGCGTCCCCAATTGTCGTTTGCTTTGTCTTTGTATCCATCGCCGTCTGTCAAATCTGTCACAATGGTTAATCATCTTGATCCTAAGCATGGAGTGTAAGTCCACAACGCTCTATCCCCGGCTGGAACTGCCTCGCCCTGTCTTGCCGCGAACCGATCGCCGTGGGGTTCTGCTCAAGCTTCAATGAATCAGTTTGTTTTTCTTCATGGGTTGATACATGTGCTGACTTCTCGATTCACGCAGTTATCTCGGCAACTGGGGTAATCTAGGTACGTTCCATCCCGATATCACATCAAGCACGATTCTGTGGACATCGCGGGAAGAGTTTGGGGGAATGTCATGATAAACTCCCGGGAGTTTTCATGAATCGAAAACATCGAATACCCATGGAATTGGACCGTCGGGGAACGAGCAAGAAGAATCCTGTCGGACGACGAGCTTACCATCAATTCTGCAGGCTGCCCGACCCCCCAGCGCATTGTCACATACTCCCTGTCCGCCAATAGACAGAGGCCTCTTGCCGGTGCTGCGCACGCCGCTATCTTCAACGTCTTCCGCCGCTTCAGACACCAGGTTCTCTATGTCGTTCCTCCCTTCATCGTCGCCTACGCTGCCATGAACTGGGCTATTGAGAGGTACGCACCTGCCAGTTCCTTTTCCAGCGGAAGAAGAAATAACAATCGTTGCAATAAATCGGGCCGTGTGATGCTGATTTGTGATTCTTTCTTATAGAAACGAGTACCTCAACTCCAAGCCTGGCCGCCTTGCTGAGGGCGGTGAGGCGTGAATTTAGGGCATGGGTCAGTTGGTCGATGTGTGTGATTACCAGCTTTCTGTGTTTGTGGCGATGGACATATGATTGCGCTGTACAGTAACTAGAAAGCAATCCAAAACTGTTCAAGCATTTTGTCGATTTTCCTCGGTGCCTCTTGTCTGAGGTCTATAGGACATGGTCTGCTTTCAATGGCTCTAACTGCCTTTTACGTGCCGATTAGCTTTCAACCACCTGGAAGATAGGGATATTTTCCGAGTGCAGCCAATTCAAGACAACATATGCGACCATTGACCACAGTACAGTGGTTGTACAGCGTTTCACCATGCTGATGGCCACAGATTCAAGCTCGGGGTCTTCTGGTGGGATGTCCTTTGCATTACCGCAGTGTTATATGTCATATTCTATGATAAATTGTGTTATAGTTACACTAACAGTGTTCGTAAGACAAGAACAGCAGGGTGATAGGTTCGTGTCAAGCTGCAAATCTACTGGATGGTGTGCCGTCAACCCTGCAGCAGAAGAGCTCATCATCTGACAGTGATCCTCGACCTGAAATAGATAAGATCGTAGTATTGAAACCCTACAATCCACAGCCTTATCAATTGCTTTGGGCATCCAAGCAGACAAGATCGTCAACCATAGCTCCTGTCCGGTCGGAAGCTGTAGATTGTCGAATACGCATGCGTGAGTTGCAATTGGGACGACCAACCTCAATTGCTGCGACAGTCCAATTTATCGTTCCATAGCCCAAGTGTGTTTCAAACAAAGATTCAACAATTACTAAATGGATACTGTCGGGTACGTAACAAGGTTGCTCGAGGACCAACAGAGCAGGGGAAAAAAGCAGTAAGAAACCCCACTGCTCCGAGGCAGGCCATTAGCTGCCTGAGAATTCAGTGAGAGACAATGTAAAAAAATTCGTTCCCGCAGCGGGCAGATGCACCCCTCATCCTCATCCTCATCCGTTTCTTCATCAGTTCGCAATCTTCGTCGTCTTCTCATTTCCTGCTCTCGTCTTCGTCCTTGCAGCCCCCTGGCTCCATTTCTTCGCCCAATCCCCCAGACACGGTCTTTTCGTCGAATTCCCAACACAATGAGCGAACTCACTCACCCCACTATCAAGGGTACGTCGAACCATCACGTTTCTTTTTTTCCAACCCCGCCTTGCCATAGGTAAATGTCATGCAACGCAAGGAATTGGAGAGGTCTTCCATCTTCTCCGATCCTGTTGGGATTGGCCTGTCATAATGTTACTCAATTCCCTCAAATTCTGACAGAACATCCGTGATTGCAATCTAGATGGCTGGTTCTCCGAGAAGTCCGACATGTGGCCCGGCCAGGCCATGAACCTCAAGGTCAATCAGATCCTTCACCACGAGAAGTCCAAGTACCAGGATGTCCTTGTCTTCGAGAGCAGCGACTACGGCACCGTCCTCGTGCTCGACAATGTCATCCAGTGCACCGAGAGAGACGAGTTCGCGTACGTTCGATCCCCCTCCACCTGTCTTGTGCCCTGGAGTTGTTGTTACAGGAAAGAAAGCGGCTTGAGGAAATGACCCTGAGGCTAATTCTTCCTCGTCGGCATCAGTTACCAGGAGATGATCACCCACCTGGCCATGAACTCCCACCCCAACCCGAAGAAGGTCCTCGTCATCGGCGGTGGAGACGGTGGTGTCCTCCGTGAGGTTGTCAAGCATGAGACCGTCGAGGAGGCCGTTCTCTGCGACATTGATGAGGTAAAATCCCCTCATTTTTCTCTTGCTGGCATATTCGCCCCATCTCTCCCATGTTTCAATCAATTGCCATAAACTCATACTCAATCGGCTCACCTGCAGGCCGTCATCCGCGTCTCCAAGAAGTACCTCCCCGGCATGAGCGTCGGATTCCAGCACCCCAAGGTCAAGGTCCACGTCGGCGACGGCTTCGAGTTCCTCAAGAACCGCAAGGGCGAGTTCGACGTCATCATCACCGACAGCTCCGACCCCGAGGGACCCGCCGAGTCCCTGTTCCAGAAGCCCTATTTTGAGCTTCTGCACGATGCCCTCCGCGACGGAGGTGTTATCACCACCCAAGGTTGTTCGTCGCCTTTCTTTTTCTCCACCTCGAAACCCCTACCCTTCACCTTTTCCACATTCTCCCTTCTAAACCCCACCATTCTCCTCATATATATGTTTTCTTTTCTTTTCTTTTCTCCCTTCTGACCATTGACTAACCCATCCGCAACACCCAAACCAACCACTCCCGGTTCGGTTTGGGGGGTCTGCAAATTACAATATATACAGCCGAAAACCAATGGCTCCATCTCTCCCTCATCGCCGACCTCAAGAAGGCCTGCAAGGAAGTCTTCCCCGTCGCCGAATACGCCTACACCACCATCCCCACCTACCCCTCCGGCCAGATCGGCTTCATGGTCTGCTGCAAGGATCCCAACCGCAACCTGCGCGTTCCCCTGCGCTCCTGGTCGCGCGAGGAGGAGGACCGCCTGTGCCGCTATTATAATAAGGAGATTCACAGCGCGAGTTTTGTGCTGCCTGGTTTTGCGCGCAAGGTTTTGGACTCGTAGAGAAAGAGAGAAAAGTGGGTTTATTTATAGCTTTACTTGAGTCGGTAGCATGGGTTCTATACATCGATGATATGACCATTCTTGATGAATGATGGATAAAATTTTATTAAGGGTTGTTGATTTTCTTCTCGATTCTTTGTCTAACAATTTACAGTAACGAGTGGCATGCTTGGATGCTGTAACTTAAATAGGAACGTCTTTCGTATTGTCTCTGCTCGGATAACGCGCATCATTGACGGCTACTCTACTCGAGTTGTTACTCCACGAGTCAGTGGGCTTTGATCAAGTCATAACCGGTATTCTTCATTTTTGGATAGATCCTTCTAAATCTAATCAACGGTGCGGGCGATTCGCAAGGAGGCAAAAGAAGGTATTAGATCCGTTTAAAAAGAGAAAAAAAAGAGATAAAATTCGTAAAATCATGGGACATCAGACCCTCCCCGCGCCCTATATACCCGTATTACAACAAAACATCACATTGTCACGAGCAAGCGTTCACAGAATCTGTTGGAAGGCACGGTTGATGGGGGAACGGACGGGCTGGCCCTTGTAGAATTCGATGGTGGCAAGGGCGCGCTTGCTGATGCCCTCAGGAGTAAACTCGAATTTCTGCGACGGGAGTATGTCAGTTATGTCACTTAGAAAAACCACATAGTACTTGGTATATCTTACCTTGTAGACCTCCTTGTAAGGACCAGAGGCACCGAAACGGTTCAGGCCGAACTGCTCGTGAGCATAGCGCTCCCAGCCCATGGTAGAGGCGGCCTCGACCGACAGAACGGGGATGCCGTCGGGAATGACCTGGAGTCTGTAGGACTTGTCCTGAGCGTCGAAGACCTCGAAGCAAGGAATGGAGACAACACGAGCAACGACGTTGTGCTTCTCCTTGAGGTAAGTGGCAGCCTCGATAGCAATGCTGACCTCAGAACCGGTAGAGACGATGGTGATGTCGGCGTTGGGGGCATCCACAACGACGTAGCCACCCTTCAAGGCCTTCTCAATGGTCGAGTTCTCGAGCTGAGGCAAGTTCTGGCGGGTGAGAGCGAGGATGCTGGGAGTGTGCTGGGCGGTGAGGGCAGAGTAGTAGGCAGCGCTGGTCTCGTTGCCATCAGCGGGACGCCAGACCATGCAGTTGGGCAGAGCACGGAAGTGGGCGAGAGTCTCGATAGGCTGGTGAGTAGGGCCGTCCTCACCCAGACCAATGGAGTCGTGGGTAGCGACGTGGATGACACGGACGCGGGAGAGGGCGGAGAGACGGACAGCACCGGCAGCGTAGGAGACGAAGTTGAGGAAGGTACCACCGGCGGGGATGACAGTGCCGTAGGCAGCGAGACCGTTCATGACCGCGGCCATAGCGTGCTCACGCACACCGTAGCGGAGATAGCGGCCAGACCAGTCACCGATGCCGTACTCGGGGGGCTGGAAGTCGACAGCGTTCTTCCAGCGAGTGTTGTTGGAGCCGGTCAAATCGGCAGAACCAGAGAGAAGCTCGGGGACGGCATCGTGGATCTTCTCGAGGACGGCTTCGGACAGCTTACGAGAGGCAACGGCAGGGTCGGTGGGCTTGTATGTGGGAAGGTTCTTCTCCCAGCCCTCGGGGAGCTTGCCAGAGATACGACGGACAAGGTCGTCGTGCTCGGCCTTGTATTCAGAGGCGTACTTCTGGAGGAGCTGGTTCCACTCCTGCTCCTTGGCAGCACCCTCGGCAGCGTGCTTGTGGTAGAGGTCGTAGACCTGCTGGGGAACGACGAAGGTCTGCTGGGGGTCGAAGCCGAACTTCTTCTTGACACTCTCAATGTCATCAGCCTTCAGGGGGTTACCGTGAACACCACCGGTACCCTGCAGCTTGGAGCCGAAACCAATGGTAGTGGTGAGCTTGATGACGGAAGGCTTGTCAGTGACCTCCTTGGCCTTCCGGATGGCAGCCTCAATACCCTCAAGGTCGTTGTCACCATCCTTGACCCACTGGGTGTGCCAGCCGTAGGCCTCGAAGCGCTTCATGACATCCTCAGTGAAGGCGCACTTGGTGTCGCCGTCTACACATTCGTCAATGAGTGCTAAATACGACGATTCAAATACTCAAGTTTCTTACCGATGGAAATGTGGTTGTCGTCATAGATGCAGATCAGGTTGCCAAGCTTCAGGTGTCCAGCCATGCTGGCAGCCTCGCTGGCAATACCCTCCATAGCACAGCCATCACCGAAGAAGCAGTATGTGTAGTTGTTGATGAGCTCATATCCGGGCTTGTTGAAGATAGCGGCAGTGTGAGCCTGAGCAATAGCCAGACCAACAGCGTTGGCGAAACCCTGACCCAGGGGTCCAGTGGTGACCTCGACACCAGGAGTCTCGTGAGACTCGGGATGACCGGGAGTGATGCTGTCGAGTTGCTGGAGGATGTCAGAATTGATTCAAGAGCTGGTCTTCTATTTCGCGGCATCCACATACTCTGAAGTTCTTCAAGTCATCCATGGAAACGGCATAGCCGAAGAGGTGGAGAAGAGCATATTGGAGCATGCATCCGTGGCCGTTCCTGGTGGGTGATGAGAGTCAGCAACCAGAAACCTTCACACAAAACGCGCAATTGCGTTGATAGACTTGGAATCGGTCATGGTATCCAAGGGCGCTAAGTCAAGCCTGGCTGAAACCACGACTCTGACGTATCCGCCGAACGAACCAGAATCGGACATTCTCCGAGGTTCAGACGCCGGAAGACACGGAGAATGGTCAGGAATGCAAGGCTGAACGACGAAAACGATAAAAGTTCAATACATACGAGAGAACGAAGCGATCCCGGTTGATCCACTTAGGGTTCTTGGGGTTGAAGTTCATGAACTTGTTGAAGAGAACGTGGGCAACGGGGGCCATGCCCATAGGGGCGCCGGGGTGGCCCGAGTTGGCCTTGAAGGTGGCATCGACCTGCAATGGATTCGATTAGCAAATGCGAATTAGATAATGATTGCTTTCCAACGTCTCAAGTGATGGAGCTTCAACGAAATCAAGCGGATTGACAGTCGGTCGATGATCGCTGTTCGCCGTACTCGACTGCTACGAGACGTGCCCCGCAGAGACAGCTCATCACAATCTCAGAGAGAACGGGAAAAGAAAATGGGAGGCTTACCGCCAGAAGACGGATTGTGTTGATGGCCAATTGATCCACGTCGGTGTAACCCATGATTGCAGGTTCTGAATTGAAGGTTATTAGACAGACGACACCAAAAAATTGCAGAACAGGAGAGTGACGGAAAGTTGTGATGGTGGGGGTAAGGAAGGAAGGGAGAGAGATGTCAGAGGGGCAGTGGGAGGGGCATGCATGGTATACGTACTTTATGTGTGTTCAACAACAGGTTGATCTAGAGAAGGGAAGAAAGCAAAGGAGAGAAAATGCAAAAGGTGATTCTCTCTTTTTTTAAGAAGAAGAGAGGGTCGGTTAAGAAAGAGTTGACGGGAGAACTGGAGGAAGAAAAGGGAAGAAGTGCGATCAGGAAGAAGGTGGGGGGGGACACAGCAATGATGTCGTGGTGGGGAAGTCAACACTTTCTCTGCTGGATGCATGTTGTGTTGTGTTTGTTCATCGCCCTGCTTGAGTTCATCCTTTCTGACATGGTCTATAAAGTCTCAAATAGTATCGTCAGTTATGATAGATAGGCTGTGGTTTTGCCTCAGTCCATTCATTCGCTTCTTGAGCTGACTTGCACCAACCACCCTCCATGAGTCTTCTTCCTGCAACTCAGCAGATACAAACATGTACTCTATACCTTCCAAGATGGACAATTGAGGATTCATCTCCACAATTCCTGCATTAAGAGGCATGGTATCAATCCTACTGCAAAACTTTTGTGGTGTTCTCCCCTTGCAAAAGTGATATCCTTCATAGCCAGGTTCTCTCAAGGCTCCAGATAATCCTCACGCTTACTTCAACGCGAGTATTGTCAACCTCCCTGATAATAATCGGCTCGTTTCATATAGTCATGAATGGGCTCTTGGAGTCCCTTTTCCCATATAATAAACAACCACCTGTTCTAGATTATCACACTGCCTTCTCCCCCGTCACCTGTTGAGCCTGTCAATCAACATTCTACTTTTAAATTCGACTTCCAATTCCCATCGAACCCACATGCATTGGGGGGCCGTGGGCGGAGAGATCCATCATTGTTATTAATTATCCGGAGCAACGTCCTCCGGGGACCCTCTTCTCAGCTACGAACAAACCCATCTTCTCACCGGGACGCTTGATTCATGGCAATTTATCCGTGTCCCAGATTTCTCCTTCGATTTTTTTCCATGGTGAAATTGAAACCGCAGGCCGGCAAGGCGATAGTTTTTCCAGCCCTCACCGTCTTTCTCGGCAATTGAGCCTGAAATAACATATTACCCGACCACCTCAATCCCGAGTTTGCTTTCTTGACCGGGAGGGTTTATTTGATTATTATGCAGAATCTTCCGAACCAAGTCTCAGCCTAATCTGATCTTCTTCGAACTGGACTCGATTCTAGAAATAAAATATGTAGTCTTACTGATCCTTCCAGACGGCTTATGGTTCTAGATTCGAGAACGGTCTTCGACCTGTGCCAAGTAGTTTTGTATAGTAATGAGGGAGCGATGAGTTCTCGGCAGCGTGATTTGCAATTACACACATGAAGAAAGGTCGAAATGATGTTGACATCATCAAGCGGCATGATCGTTGAAAATCCAAGCACTATAAAATAAATTCAACTGAATATCATGACAGATTTCTCAAACATGGAGGAAATCAGTCTCTGGAAAGATGCCTCTTATCCAAGGCCAAAAAGAGATGGAGTAAGAACGCCAACGACAGATAGGTATCACCGAGATTGACAAACCGGGCCGGCACCAACCCCATCACAAGAACTCCAAAACAACAAATCCAAGAAATGCAGTGCGCATCGAAGAACACATATATACTATTAGACGGCCAGCCGTCGGTCCCAACCATCAATCAGCCCAAAGCCGTCAATCTCGTCATCCAGGGCCGGAATCGTAATGCCCCGGAACGGATCCAGAGCCCCAAGGTGATCATCTTGATGCAGGTGCGTATCGCCGAACGGAATGGGATCTTCTGCACTTCCCATACTCTCTTCCGAGTAGCTAAGAACACTCTGAGCTGTGAGTTCCTGATTGAGAGGGTTATCTCCACTGCTGGACGACAAGGCCACGGGAGACAAGTCCTGGAGTTCGTGTTGCTGTACAGGCAGGCTATTCGCGAGATCTTCGTGCTGCTTCACACCGTACTCGGCAGTCAAAGACGCAAAGGGGCCATTGTCATCACCGCATTCCTTTCCACCGTAGATACCGGTGAAAATGTTGGAGTAGCCGCGATCCATATCGCCGAGCACAGACTCCCAATCCGCCATCGTGATGGCGCCGCCGGCTGGTTCTGTGAGAGCGGAGCATGACATAGCTCTAGAAGTATCGTATCCCATGAGATACGACAAATGGTGCTCCGGCGCGATGTCGATGGGCCGGGCCTGCAAAAACGAGACATGATCGGGTTGTGAATGAAGACTGGCACGGCTTGTTGGAGACCGGAGATGGCGCTGAGACGCAGGCGGGCTCGCACCTGAAATCGTATTCCTTCGCGAGACCAAGTCTGATTTTGGGGGTTGCGCTGGGGTAGTGCTTGCTGACAAACGAGATGTCCAGGACTGCAGCTGCTTCTTCGGAGACCTGGACCTTTGAGGGGGGGCCGGCATCTCCTGAGCTGGGGTCGACTTCGTGGCTTTCCCACGTTCGACAGACACCAGCAGATTTGCAATGGCACTGAACTCCGCGGCAGCCGATGACGATTCCGATTCCAACTGGTCAATGATTGTAGTGAGCAACTTTTGGCTTTCCTTGGCAAGCTTGCTGTCGCGCTTCAGGCCGAGAATTTGCCAAAGCAGACCTAGGCCACAGAGAGAGATCAGTTCTTTGCGATTGATGGAAACAGAGAGGCACAGCCGCCTCTCGTCGAGCAGCTGAAGGATCTGAATGATATGTTTGCTAGAATCGGACAACGCAAGGATCGACGGCGACCGAATAGTTTCGTCTGCGAAACATACGGCAGGACGGTGGATCAAAGAACGAATGAAATAGTAGACAAGCGACTTAAGAATAGTCGTTAGCTTTCTTTATCCGAATCCAACGTCATCCTCTGTGGACTCACCAAAAGCGGCGAACGGCTGCTCGTAACGTTAGTGCTGGGTTTGTCTTGCGAGAACTCGAGCCGTAGATGAGGAGGAAGATTCTTGAGCCAGTCATCCAGTCCCTCCGCAACGGAGCGCATCTTCGACACTGAAATATCATATTCGGATTCCGCCGGATATAGAACTTCTAGAGCTTTATTCAAAATCCGCGAAACTCCGAACAAGGCAATCGCACTGGAGACTCGAGTCGACTCGCCGGGAAGCGTGGGCAAAAAGCCGGTTTCCGTGACATTCTCATCGTCGACGTCCACAGGGTATTCTGTGTGGATGTCCTCCTCGCGCAGCAAAATCGGCAAACCGGTCAGAGCAGCAGAGAACCTGTAGAGGAATTAGCAACAGCGTCAAATAACAGACCACTTCTCACCATACCTGTCGAGGACATATTGACACCAGAACACCTTCTTGCGTGTCTCAGTCGCCAGAGGATTCAGTGCAAAGCGCTTCTGGCTTTGGTGGAGTCCCAACTGATGGCAAAGCCCAGTCGCAATTCCTCGGTAGCGCAGCAGACTTCTGTAATCCGCCTTCGCCATGCAGTAAATCTCAGCCAGAACAAAGCATTGCAGAGCAGGAATGGAGATCTCGCTTGAGAGCGACTCCAAAGTGGAGGACCAGTTCTCTTCGAAATAAGAGGGGTCCTGGTTGGTTCTCGTCTGCACAACGGAGTCAGTGTTGAAGCGAATAGACTGGAGGCAGAATCAGTGAACATACAGTGGAAGACAGTGCAGCGATTCCAAAGATCAAATTCAGCTGCGCCATAAGAGGGCTGTTGCCCCACAGTGACTCCGAATTGGAGAGATATTGTTCGTAAGCTTTTAGAATGGTGGGACGGTGGACGACCGGGTACAAAGGCGCCCATTCCTGGAAGAAGATGTTGATGAGCTGGTCGGAAGCAAGTCGCGGCGGAGTCTTGATGGTCTGCTCGACGCGGGCGTGCGACACCATGCGGGGCGAGGCAGTCAACGCCTTGGTTGAGATATTGGACGATAACTTCGCCTGATCCACGACCTTCCTGATGAAGAGATCTAAAAGATGAACTTAGCTACGGTCTTGCAATTTGGACCCAGAATCTGTGGCAGAAGGTTAAAAGGCCACGCCGAAAACCTACCGACAAAACGACGTGTACTCGAAATTCCAGTAACCGAAGTATCCGGAGACGGCTGCTTCATCTGCTGAGAAGATGACCGTCGAACTTGGATAACACCTTCTGCCAGGTGCGACGGTTGTGCTTTCGGTTCTGGAGCTGAAGGTGACTGCGACTTCGTCGATCTTTGTGACGGCGAGGCAAACGAATGTATTCGGGACAGAACATCGATCTTCTCGTCCTTCTCGTCCAACAAGCTTTTCAGTTCGCGCACTTCGGCCTCCAAGTTCCGCACTCGCTCCTCCAAAGATTCAGTATAGCCTCGTGGAAACGCTCGACGGCTGAGTTTGTCGCTGGTCTTGCATTCAAAACCGACATTTGCGCATTGGGTACAGCACGGTCGGATCCCATCGCAACGGATCTTTTTGCTTCGACATCGATCACAGGCTTGGGCGATACGACTCTGCGAGCCATTGCCCACCTTGATCACTTTCATAGGAAGTATCCCGGGCATCTTGACTGGACGGTCTTACGCATCTGCCGCCACCAAAAGTTGTTGTTATTGCAGGTGTTGCTGCGGCTCTCGAGCACCCGATCGCAATGGATCTTTCCGGTTTCGAATGGTTGATATTTGTGGGTGACACTGTTCAAACGGCCACCGACAATTCGTAGGAGACTATTACCGCAAGAATTTACGGACTGTTAAATTGTTGGTCGTGGGCAAGATGGGTCCGGTTTGAGACGGTGGAGGAGGCAGATGGAAGGTAATGTGTGATGTTGGGGAAGATGCGGGATGACGGGGAGGCAAGAAAGAGTGAAGAAAACGGGGATAGGTCCAGGGGCGCGTGAGATCAACCGTCTCACTCTCCACAGTAGTGCGACTACGGGCCACGAAGGCCTTGGCTTTTGCTGCGATCTTCTTTTGGTGTCCACAGAGCCAGAAAAAGGTTGATTTATTGGCGTTGGGTCATTTCAAGCCATACAGACAAATGGCTGCTCTACAGGCCACACACAACACTCCACCTAGGACCAGAGGAGTCGAGCCATATACTCCCTAGGACCATCAATGAAAGCCTGAAAGTTTGGAAGGCTGGAAGACGTTATAGATTATGGTTTGCCCCAGACTTTGTACATAGACTAATGAATACTATGTGAACTACCCTCAGATGACTCTCGAATGATGCAAATGTTCCCGAATAAGAGTGTACTGGTATGTACTCTGTATATTCGAAAGAGAAAGTGGTTTCTTTATCACCATTTCGAAAGGCTCTAACTCAATACTGACGTCGTAACATGAATCTATTCTTTATTACTATTGCAGCTATCCTCACCGTCCCCTGTCAGCGAGTGATTTAACCTGCTTTGACCTCCGTGTTTCCGGGAACCTAGTTGATTCTCGTCTCGTTCATCACACAATGCACATGGCTAAATTACCCTGGGAAACACACTACTATCCATTGTTGCCCTGGCCCCGGATGACAGCACATGTCTTCAGTGCCGAACATCCAGATTCGGGACTGCTTACCAGCAGCAAATCTTTTGATCCGTGGAACGCTTGGATGGTCGACTAAAACACGGTTGATATTGCACAGCAGCTCCAGTTTCAAAGTTGGTTGTTTAAACCAGCGATTTTCGGAGGAAAGAGACGCAGTTATTGGCTACGGGGTTGCTGTTTGCCACATGTTCGGATGTTCCCCAGATCCATGTTCATCGTGCACGCTTGGAGTCAAATTGCGGAGACGATCATTCGAACTCGTGAAAACCCGGGGTCGATCTTCGGCCTTAGGAATCAACTGTCAGATGATATTCCTCAGAATGTGTGTGATCTATCAGTTATTATCATCTCATCGTAGACATGTCACGCCTCATTCATGTTACTAGGTACTCCGTACCTTCTTCCACGACCACGAAATTCGAAAGTGCGAGTTTTGACCGAGAAAAGTCCATGATTCCGCCACTTCCATGAATCCCGAGATCCCTAATGTTGGGATTTGGTCCTGGTCCCCGGATTTGTGTGTCTGAACCACTGAACGCTCGACTGGGGAGAAAGGTGCATGTTGATCATTGTCGTCATTTATACCTGAGACTTCAATAGCATGCCTAGGCGCCGGGCCGGACTGTGTGCTTAAGTTGCCAGTACCTAAGCAGGTCCCTACTCTCTGCAAATAGGCTTTTGGTCTCTGTCAAAACAGTCGGACTGCATGGGGAATTGCTGGAAAACTGCAGGGAACGTTCCACGCTCTAAGGTGAAGCTGCTGTTATACAAGAGATTGCGAATTGACATCCCGATGCAGAAACTGTAGATCCCTGATGGCAAAGTCAGGGTAGGATATTCACACAACAGCAGAGACAGTCCTCTAGATATCAAAGACGGGCCGTCATGCCATACCGTCGCCAATCTTTGACTAAAGTGACGAAAATTCAGGTAGAAATAAACTCCTCTCACTGTCATACGAGCGATTCGGGAGTATTCCAGATGTCAAAGAACGTCATGCAATACTCATCGCTGATCCTTGACAGATTTCAGAAATGAATGGGTTGATCTTGAAAACTTTGACTGAAAGATATCCTTTTAAGGTTCATACATGCCTGCCATGACGTCTGCATGAAAGAAGATAAGCCATAGCCACTCTATGAGTGTACTAGACAGGAGTTGTGGAGTGTTGCTTGGATCCCTTTCCCAGCAATCTAGTGAGTATGCCCAGGTGCATCAGGGCCAGGCCAGGCTACTGCAAGCCATTCACTGAGAGCACGATTTCGAGACGGCAACCCCACAGTGGGGGGAGTTTGTGTTTGAAGCGTAATCCAGCTCGGGCATTTCCGGTAGAGTGACTTTAAGCAGACAAATCACCGATCTGAGGGTCAATTTGAATTGAGTGGAAGATTTAGCAGTTGTGTCTCTCTTATACCCTATTTCAAAACCGTAATGGCTGGGACTTTGAACGCTGCGTGGTTCAGTATGGTGTGAAACTATGTTGATAATGGTGCTTCTATATGGGTTCCTTCCCAATGATATCATGAAAAGTCATCCTCCTCAACGCCTTCCGAGTGTTGGGCGAGATAAGCAGTGACTGTTTCCGAGGCCAAGAGATTGTTTTTCTGTAAAAGCTTGATTAGCAGCTATGCGCAAATGCAGTCCAAAACAAGTCACTCACCCTGGTCATTAGATCCTCGATCCCCTTCTTCAACAACTCCGCTTCTAACTGGCGCAGCTTAGAGACCGTCTCATAGATATCCGGACGAAAGATACTTCTCAGCATATCCTCATCCCGGCTGACATCAGCAACGATCTCCTCAATTCCCTGCAACTCGGAGAGTTGAAGCTCTAGACAGCCCAGTATAATAACCACAGCGCGAAGTTGGAAGACGTCCCATAGCGGATCTGCAGCAAGAAGATCCTTGAGATCTTCAGATTGCGCAATTTCCTCGCCCTTCCAGAGAGCCCTGAGCTCTCTGTCGCCATCGGTGGTTTGGAGGACATCGAAGTCGAGTCCATCCTCCTGATTCACACATGCCCACCAGATAAGGGAACCCTCCCAATTGGTTTCTGCCGCGTCGTGGGAAGTAAAAAACAGACGGACTCCAGCAGCGCTCTTGCAAAAGACTTTCTTCGCCATCTTCAAGGGATCGTCGTCCGGAATGTCTATAGGAAGCACCATCTGTGTTGCACTTGTTCTCCCCTTCTCGAGAAAACCGTACGAGAACACCATTTCCGCTGCTGATTTCTCATTGCCGTATCTTTTCCAAGCCATTAGCAAATTTCGTGCTGACAATTGGGATATCAATTATCCTTACGAAATGGTCACTTCATCTCCCGGCTTCAGCGTCTTATCCCATTGCAGCTGTAGCACCGCGTTGCCTTCTGCATCTGTCTCGTATAATGCCTTCACCATATCCTCTGAAGCATGGTTGGCCATATCAATACACGGAACCATTGAGTGGCCGCTCCCCGGCAAATCCACCATCCGTGATCGATACGCAGCATCGACATATTTCCAGTCATCCAACGCTAGCTTGCCGGTCTCTTCGTCCCACCAGCATTTCTGACACCATGATATTTCCTCGGTGCTCTGTCGTAGATGCTCGAATTCGCGCTCAAGGGATGAGATCTTGGCATCGACGGCGGATTTGAGGGATGTTCCGCGCAGCAGCTGGCGTTCTTCGTCCGTGTAGAAAGTAGGCAGTGGGATGGAAGCCGGCATGAACTTCATATATTCGGTCCAGGGATTTGAGACGCCTATCCTGTGGCGTTCATCTGCAAAGTCCGGACTAGAGTAGGTCATGTGGATGAGCAGGAAGATCAGAATTGCCCCTCTAGCTGTCTGTACATGTCAGCTTCAGAGGCTCTTAGCACGCGCAATTGCCAATCCTTCCTCTAGATGAGAGATCAAGAAAATATTGGCAAAGGAATCAAAAAAGGCAAATAAATCTCAAACATACTCGTCCAAAATCGCCAATAGCTTCCAATACCTCCCGAAGATACCGATCAGACTTGGCATAAGTGTTCACAGACTGCAGAGAAAGAATCAGATCATGCGGAACGCTGATCAGAATCTCTGGCCTAGATTCTTCGCCCGCCGTCTCTTCAATGTATCTTTCTTTCATCGCGACAATTGCAGATCCCTTATCCGTTCCATCGTCCGATTGAACCCGCTGGAACGAGACCCCATCAGTAGTGACGCCATTGAATCTCGCCCAGGCGGGCAGAGCTTCTATGGGTAGAGAATCCCGTTTCATCTCTGTTGGCACAATTGAACAGAGTATAATAGCCGCAAGTTTTCAAGGTCTGCAAAATAACCTGTCTTTTGATGTCGAGCTAGTTCCAGATGGATTTTGAACTGGTGGTCAATAACTCGTGAAGTTGTTCCCCTCGAATTATTGTCTTATCGATAAGGGCGGGTCTGTTGCGGCCCTAGGCCCGAAGCTCCAGAAAAGGCTTGTATTGCGGCATGGAGACGTCATTGCAGTAGATCAACACAGCGATACCTCTGGACCTTGGTTGATGGAGGTTTCGTTACGGAGATTAAGAGATATATCATTTATATCCAACGGATACCGGAATTCGAATTCGTTGAACACATCATTTACTTTCTCGAGCATATTTGGCGATATAGTCCTACTTCTGTCTACCTCGAGACGGAGAGAAGACGAAAGCAAGCTCTCAAAATGCCCAACAACCGGTTCCCATCTTCCAAGCTTCAGAGCATTCTAACTCCGCGTTTTCCACGCCCTTGCCTGCTCCCACTACAATCCGTCGTGCAACCTGCTGCTTTCCTCACGCCCGATGGCGTCCGCGCCCGTCTGAACAGCAAGTTATCCAAAGACTGGGAGGGAACTTCCGTAGACGATAATGCCGTCGATCGTTCGAAGAGGAACGATATCACAGATCCAGAGATCGAATCTTCCAGTCAGGGATTGCTGGAAAGGGACGAAAACGAGGGGATTGCGGATCGCACCAAGTCTCAGGCGACGACGGAGAGGCAAGGATCGATTTACAACCGAAAGGCGAAAGAAGAGCATCCGAATGCTCCGGAACCTGTGATCGGGATGAATGATGAGAAAGGAAGGGTACGTTTTGCAGTTTGAAAGTCTTGACAGAAACCCAATCGGTCCGGTCCTTCATATTGATACCTTCCTATTGCTCCTTGAGGATACTTGAGCGGGTATTTGGGGGTGGAGGTGGATGTATTCTGGACACACAGGTGTAGTATAAACTATAATGCTCATGGTGACTGACTTTATATTTGCAGAAGGGCGATTGATTTGGGGAACTTCCCAGAGAGGTTTTCAAACTCTTCGACTTATCGTCTGAATTCCTTGTATTCGAGGAGTAACTGCAATGACAAAAAAGTTGTATCGTTGCATGGGTATTCTCATTAACTAGGCATTCGTCCCATATTGAATCTGTACATAAACAAATGGCAGAATCTATCGACCAACTTTGAAGGAGAGTATCTGCGATTGAGAACAAGACATCGTCAGTGTGAAATTAGGCCGGTCTGAATATAGGATAGACCTACGTCGTGTTGACCCACTTCGACGATCTCCTCCTCAGAAACCCGAATACCACCCGCACCTTCAACGTAGGAGATAGGCACGTCACCCATGACTTTCCGTGCAACCTCGCCCACGGTGGTATTTCTGTTTGAAGTCAGATTGACAGCTGAAATGTCCCACGACTTGATCGGACTCACTTCTTGACCAGGACGCAATCTCGGAACACCGCAGACGAACTTCCGGCACCGGATGCAAATGTGTGCACGTTCTTTACTGGAAATACTGGCACTAACCCCAGTAGCTCCGCAGCGCGAGAAAGACACTGGACCACGCCGGTAGATCCGAATCGATAGAGAACCATGTCTTTCAGATTCTCCACCCGATTTTTTAATTTCTCGTCCATCTCCTTGAGTCCGCCTCCGTCGGGATCACCCATCTCGATGAGATCTTCTCTTGTGTCAAGGAATTCACTGCCTTCTGTATACCTTATGTAGCCTTGCTTCGCCAATTTCCGGAGGAATACCTCCGATATAGCAGAACAAAGGACGATTGTCTTCGGATCTTGCATTTTGGCGATTTTACTGATATTCTGCCATGCACGTTAGCGTTTCTGAAGTCTGGTAATGTCACTGACGACACACCTTGTCGGCATCAGGGTGATCGATTTTATTCAGGGCGAAGACGGTAGGAAACTTCTCATCAATAAATGCGTTGACCACTTTCTCGATTGTCTCATCGGACCACTCCTCGAGAGGTTCTTTTAACCCTAATCGATCTAGACATCGCGCCACGATTGTTGACGTACTCCCATAACCCGAAAATTGACTTTGTAGCGTTTCCACGGCCGTTGATTCTGTGCAAAGTCAATACCCTCAAGTGAACGAGTACGAAGAACTAGCAATCAACATACTCGTCGCCACATGTCTCCTCTTGATCGAACCCCTGAAGAACATCAGCACCGACGTCTGAGTCCTTCAGCAAAATGAAGCTCACCATTTTTCCATGAGGTTTCCTTGGACCCATCTTACGATTTCGGAGCGCAGCCATTCAATGTCTTGGGAAGGATCATATCCTCGAGTTGCCTTTCCTGTCATTGTAAGAAAACAATATCAACAACAAGCCCTCGTCAGAAGTAGTCGTATTGCTTTTGTCAAACCTAAAATTGGCACTCACCTTCGGCATCTGTTGTCCCGCTAACATCCACGACATGAATCAGAGCATCCGCATGACGCAAGTCATCCAAGAATTTATTACCCAAGCCTCTTCCTTGATGTGCACCGGGCACGAGACCTGCAACATCTAGGAGTTCTATAGGAACGGAGCGCTTGCCGTTGTGGCAGCTACCATAGTTCGGTCTGCATTTGTCCGAGACATTATATCGCTTGCATGCACAATCTATCTGGAGGTAGCCAATCGCTCGTTGGGGGTCAATGGTGGTGAAGCTGTTGTGTTGATCGATCAGTACATGCTCGCTAGAACGTCTAACCGTGCGTCAAGGATCGTGGGAATTATTCATTGTTGGGAGTATGTGCGGGGCTCCATCGAACGATCCGCAGAGAACGCTGCGACTTACGGAAAGTTTCCTATACAACAGAGATGTTTAGCTTGCTTAACAGGAACGTCAAACGTATGAAAAGTTACCCACCGACTTTGGAACTCGCGTCTGTTAAGCTATTCAGCGTGGTCGACTTGCCAGAGGATGGCTACACGAATCAGTCTGGTGCATGTCATCAGGCGAGGGAAGTCGCAAAAATAACAGACCTTTCCAACCAGCCCAATCAATGGATCTCTAGGCATCGCAAACACCTCTGATAGCCAGCGAATACAAAAGATCGACGCCTCTCACCTTACACACGCTTGAAATATGAATGATCAAAAACATCTTCGGTATCGGCAGACATGGCACCCTTTTCTGCCGCAATGGATAGGAAAGCGGTGAGCAAATAGAAGTATATCCAAGACTCGCATTTTAATTGGATGTTCCACCAACTGGACGGGAATGAGGCAGGCAGAGAAGCAAGATAGAGGACCGCAACTGCGGCCGGATGAAGATGAGGCTATGCTTACGATGAGCTGAGCTGATGTCGAGATGGACAGTCTGAGGAGAGACAGGACAAGTGATGGAGAAGGGTGTCTATCAGGGTTTAAGAAAGACTTCCAATTGAGAGAGGAGCATAAATGATAGTAGCCTATTAATAATAACTCGGCGATAATAATAATAAAAAATCCATTAAAGGAAAAAGAAGAGGCTAATATTCTAGGCAATCCGAACCAGCTTCGCCCATTTCTGCTGGTTCTTGCGTATACGTCCATGAGACATATAACGTTTCCAGATTCCTCCACTGTTCTCGAGTTAGATCGGGATACTCGATCTATAGATGGATTCTGCGAACAATTGCCTCGTCAAACTTGCCTCTCTAACTAGTTAGTACTTCTAATGTTCTATCCTGAATTGATCTATCATCATATCGTTAAACATAGTCAGCAGAAGGCACTTGGTGGGCATCAAACCTACCAACCTGACTGTTGTTCCTCATAAAAGAAGTAATTCGCTAGGTAAAGAGTTTCTATGCCAAATCTACAACCTAGCTTGGGCCGTCGCAGTGCTGTATGACATCTAGGGCCTGGAAATAACAATCTCTCTGCCCTTCTCCAGCCCGCGCCATACATCACTGCCATTGTGATACTAGTAGTCAGGAACACCTGCGAAGATAGGAAAGATGAAGCAACTCCAGCCTCCAGAGATGCTGATTTAGGTTATTCCATGTGGGATGGATGACTCCATCTCTTTGGTGGGTATTCCTTGGTCGAGCATGCCAGCGGAGCGCACTCGAGCGCCGTATCGCACCATCGTGATGATCATGAGCGAGAAGGATGATCTCCGCGCGGTCGTTGTCAAGCAACTGTCCACTCAAAAGACTGACTTACTCTTAAAAACTCCTCTAATGAAAGACCTTGATCAGTTTCAGCTCCAATTTTGGGTCCCTGCTGTTTTCAGTGGAGAAAACCGCCTCTCAAGAGTCAAAGACCAAGACAGCGGGCACGCAATGTCGTCATAATAGCACAAACGTCACCGACCTTGACTACAGGTCAATTTTCTCACCAGGTAATGCAGCAGCAACTTATAAGCACTGCAATTTGCCTCTAGGGAATTGAATTATCAGACTTGAATCATTCGACGTTTTGACAACTCGAACTCATACTGAAACTTGTCTTAAACACCTTCAAAACTAGTCCTACTTCAAACCATATACCCAATTTCCTTAGCTACATCTCTCACAATGTCCGAACAGACCTTCCATCTTACCAAGGAGGACCTCCGCAAGCCCGAGTCTCGCACTGCTCAGCTTCACGATGGTCGTACTCCCAAGGATTCCAACGTGTCTGCTTTGAAGGTCACTAAAGCCTCATTTCCTGATGATATCATCGTATTGCAGAGTTTGGCAGCTAATACTTGATGGACAGTCCTACATCGATCGCAATGTCGACAAGGCAAAGATCATCGAGGAGCGCAAAGCCAACCTTCCATTGCCCGAACAACCACCTACAGCTAGTGACTGGAACTCTGCCGATCAGAGATCCGTCAATGTCGGCTCTGGAGGCATCGAGGGTCCTATCTCTGGCGAGAACGATAGTGCTTTGAGAGAGCCTGCAACTGCAGGAAGCAGTGTCCGTGAGCAAGGAGACGTGCTGCACAAATTTACACAGCCGGGGAAGGATGTTGGACGACAAGGAGTGGAGCATCTGGAGCAGCTGCCCAAGGATGCTCGTGCTTGGTAATTCAGGAATAGGTTTCCTGTATCTTCAATGATTTGCGGATGTACTTTTATGATGGGAGTCATTATTTTACGAGCGGCTTGATTTGATGGAAGTTCATATGAAATGAAATTGAATGAAGCGATTTCTGACGAAGAATTATCTTTTCAGACCCTGACGAAACTGTAATAATCGTAGTACTACCTGTATCCAGGGACAGGGAAAATTCTCCTGTTAGGACGCCTCGCATCAAGGTTTTCGCCCATGATGGTAGTGTATACTTCTGCTTCGGATGGAGAGAATTCATCCAACACAGCTACACACCAGTATATCGAAATTAGTAACGCTGGAATGGGATTGCATATAACTTTCTAGAGCATTATTTTCCATCAAATTTATCATTTTCATTAGAATGGAATACATCATCTGAAGGCAGTCTTGGCAGATGCAGTTGTATACTGGAAGCTTGACGTCAACTTTGCCCCAGTCACATACAAGAGTACTAGTCAATTCGATGGATACACTTCTCGTTCCCAGACCAAGTAAGTGAGCATGTGGAGTGCCATTTAAACATAACACTACAGTAGGCCAGTCGTGGAGTCAGTACGGGAGTAACTTGCCCAGGTGCTGTTAAGATACTCCCACACTGACTCCATGACGGTTCCGACTCCATCTTTTGTCTCATCGAACTCTCTCCGCCACTGAGGACTTCCAGATCGCTCTGGCGTACGCTCATTGGCGTACACTCCTACCATTCGCTGTGGGAAATGGTCTCTCAGCGGCTGGGCCATCGCCGTAAACATGACATCACATCATGCTGGGCTGTCTTTCTCCATTGCAAGGTTCCTTGTGCGTCTGATCTCACGACTGATGTTCGATAATGCTATATAGCGTTGTCGCCTTGTCCGTATTGTTCGCTTCTCATTCAACTCATCCAGACACGAAATCTTCCATCCAGATTGACTGTGACTTCTGAATATCACATTCCGTAATCATTTGAATTTCTCCTCTATCGTTCCACATCCGACATAATGGACCTCCAAGGAAATCCAATCCCCCCAGGCCAGAGAAGCACCAAGGTATGCTTTTGAACAAACATCAGAGTAGTCGAGAGAAAGTGCATAACTAACAGACTGCAGGTCACAACCGATCCTGAAGCTTACAACCGCCCCATTGACGAGCCATCGGGCCCTGTCGCCAACGACTCTCTTGCCGCCGAGTCTGCCAGGACCGGAGGCGCATTCTCCCAGAACCGGGGTGCTGAACCCCTGGGTGTCTCTGGGGGTCAGTCGACGTTGACCAACACAAACACCTCGGGTGCTACCAAGCTCTCGTCAGCCCCCGATAGTTCCCACCGGGAAGACCAAGAACGAACGGAAAGATACCCAGAGGCTCTAGGCGGACAAGGAAGCTTCCCTGGCGCCCATGTCCCTGAGACGGGCTACACGGGCGGTTCCACGCAAGCGAAGAAGCAGATGGGCATCAACACCAAGGACTATCGTGCCTCGCAGAAGCTCTCCCAACAGCAACAAGAGGGTGGTGGTGCTGCTCCCGCCAGTGGAAGCGGCTACAGAAGCCAGTATAATGCAGGAGAGGCACCATCATACATTGCGGATGTTGTGACGCCCCTTGGCAGCACCAAGCCCAAGGGCAAAAATCTCAGGGAGGGTGGATTCGACGACAACCCCAGAAACAATGTCAGCTTCACCTCGGATATTGGCACCCAGCAGGATCCTGGACGCCTTGCTGAGAGCAAGTTCCAGCGCATGACGCAGGAGCCCGGAATGCATGCTGCTATTCCCGACAGACAGAAGGGTCTTGATAACCAGCACTGGTATCAGCCCCTGGAGCGCGACCAGAGAGCTTAGATATGCTAGTTATGTCATTGATTGGTTTCATATGATAATTTATGGGCACAATAACAAACGAGAGAAGATTACGACCTTTCTTCATCGTTTCGTTTTCAACGAAATTGCCAGGAAAAGCAGGGTATTGATCAGACTGGGATATGCATGCATACTTGATGTATTATAGATAACCATAAATCCAACCTTCAATCATGAATTGCTCTTGATGTCAGTAAAAGGATGAAAGCAAAGCAGGAAAGATTCCTGGCTCCTCAGCTGCTCGTCGATTACCAAGTCGTTGAAAAGTAGCATGGACATTCCTCCTGATATAGTAGCCGAACATGTTTCCTCTGAATGCTGAGATGACTCTGGAAGCGACAGTTACTCGTCCACAATCATGGACAAGCACATCTCTATCTCACCTTGCCATTATTCAATATTTTCAGGATTCCATCCAGATCAGAAAGACCTTTATCACGGGCAACCACATCCGTGAGCGGCATTTTGGCTATCTCGCGCATCTGTTCGTCACTTTGTCACACCAACTTCGGATAGTTTGGCTGGCAGACCGATCAGCTTGACAAAGCGTGCAACAGCATCGGAGGCTTCTCGTTCTTGCCACTGGAGAGTCTCGTTGAAGATGTTCAAGATCTTGTCCTGGGCGCTGCTGGTCTGGTCTTTCGTATACCGCAGTACAAGTGCAAGTAGTATACAGCTCTGGACTAGCGTGAGTTCAACACCAGCATTGTGATGTCCACTGAAGGCAGCGCTCAACGTACCGTTACGCCTGCAGTGGAAGTGAGCGCGTTAGCCAAAGCAATAAGAGCTTGAACAGAAGCAGATTTATACTCTCCAAGGGAAAAAATCAGACCTACCGTGTTGGACTCCTGCAGCATCGACCTTATTATGATCTCATCAGGGACCTCTCAGCTTATCACTTCATCTACTCCACAGTCGCATTCAATTGGCGACTGCGGGTCGGGCACTCGCGGGATGTAGAAAGCAGGGATTACGATGTAGATCCTTGGTGAACCAGAGAGTGCTACCTGCAGCAGAATGGTGAATGCCTTTGAGTCAAGAGAGAAAGGAGGTAAATACTGTCAGCACACGAGAAATTGGCTACAGCAAAAGGTGTCAGAGTAACAGAAAGAATGCTGAAGAATATTCATATTCGCTGATATGACCCTGCTGAAATGCTCTACAACTGCAGGATAACCATTCACACACATAGATGGTGATACCACTGAAACCCAATGGCGTACCCGTCAACCCTAGAATGCCCACTGGTTCAGCCAGTTCTCCATCAATGCCGGCGAGATTGAGCCCAGTGAATTCATCGTAGCGCTCGCCTCCTTCGTCCTCTCGACCTCAATGGGAGCCGACAGGGAGCCCTCTCCTCCTAATAAACCACGGTAAAAGTCAAGCAGTTTCAGCGCTGGCTTTGCGGTAATCTCTTCTGCGGACGGATTCTCGATGCGCTCAAGGGTTGCAATCCATTCAGCCAGCTCGACTCGCCGCACCTGGTAGCGCTTCTCAATAGCTGGAAGGAGAGCGTCCCATGATGTGGTGGAGGGGTTGATGAGATGGAAGACGGCGCAGCGATCATCGTTCTGAGTAGTACGACGAGTGCTGACCAGCTCTGCGATAATTCTGGCGAGTGTGTCCTGCGAATTGTACGCGTGAGTACTATCACCTAGCAGGAAGCGAAAAAAAAGAATCCCTGAAACTTACTACTGGAATCCAGTCTACCGGCATAGCGCCCAACGAAATGGGAACTTCACCAGTAGCTTTCGACGTTGCAACGATGGTAGGCAGCCACTCTTGACGATTCCACTGACCCTTCTGAGTCGTTGGACCAGCGATTTGTCCCACGCGTAAGATTGTTGTGGGCACACCCGCTCGTCTGGAAGCTGCAAGACAGATGCGCTCCGCGATATGCTTTGACTCCCCGTACCCTTGTGCCATCACAACCTCGCAATTCTCGAGCGGGATCTCAGGCACCACGGGCCCATGCGCAGGTTTCCAAGCTCCAATGGTGCCGATGGATGAGACGAAATGAATATGAGCGTGGTGCGTGCTCTGCAAGCTGAAGTAGACGAAGCGACGCACGCCTCGAACATGCACTTCCTCAAATGAGTCCACCGCGATGTTGAAGTCCACTCTCCAGGCGTTGTGGATGATGGTGTCGACGCATTGCAGCATCTCTTCGTATTTAGGGATGTCAAGACCAAATCTCTCCTCGCCAAATGCCGCCGTGAGGAACTCAACTCTGGCCTGGGCTTCAGTACCAAAGTCCAAGCCCTTCTCCTGGAAACTCTTCACTTGCCTGTCCATGGCTTCCGATCGGTTGAGGCAGTATACTTTGGCAACCGTAGGATCATTAAGCAGGGTGCTGAGGATGTAGTTACCAAGCGAACCAGTCGACCCGGTCAGTATAACGGAATGCCTGTCCCGGTTGCTCCCAACATCCTGTTTCTGCTCTGGCAGGTCGACAGTGTACTTCTCCACTAATGAATTGATCTTTTCCGTCTGCGAAAAATTCCCCTGGAGTTCGCCGTAAATAACGCCGGAAATAACGCGGGATAATTGCTCTACTGTTGGGTGAGCATAGATCATCTGAGCTGTGATGCGTTCAGATTGCTTGTCTGGATGACGAGAATGGATGGCGCGTTGCAGGGCTTTTGCCAGATGAATTGTCTGTAACGAATCGAGTCCTACCGTGTAAAAGTCCGCCTCATAAGAGAGTCCGGATGAGTTCAGCGTGTGTGAGACGACCTTCCTGACATACTCCGTCACCGTTGAGAGGCCGGCGTTCTCGGGCAGCTCGTACTCATTTTCTCCGTCGTCGGCATTGTAAACTTCGTCAATCTCATTCTCGTAGTCCTGGTTGACCATCCGTCGCTTCGTGCTACCCTTTGGCGTGGTCTTGAAAGGCTTATCCTTGGATGCGACCACAATCATGTTCTTCATGATCCTTCCATGGGCAGGGCCGACATGATTCGCCTCTTGGACAGTTGGCCAGATCTCTTCAATTAACTCGGTAACCGGCTTCCTCTCACTCCACAGGCTCCAGTGGGGCTCAACGAGCAGAGCGGCTTGAAATCTGCCTTGACCTACTACAAGAGCTCGAGAAACGAGGGGATGGCCTTCGATGATCTTCTCCATCGTGATGGGATTGAACTTCTCGCCGTTACTAAGCACAATCACATCATCGAGTCGCCCCTGGAACCTCCACAAATTCGGTCGAGTAGGGTGCGGACTGAAGAGATCCTTCGTACGATACTCTTTGATATCTGGGAAAGTGTGAAAGATGCCGTGGATGTCTCGGAGTTTCGCGTCGCGGAATGACCAATTCGAAAAGGTCGCCACCAACGGGTTGCATATCAATCCCGAAGAATGGATTCCACTCGAAGTACTGCCAGTCTTCCTTCCGTTCCGGTATCATGGAAAGGATGACACCAATCTCGCTAGTACCGATGAGAGGAACGGGATTTGTCCGCTCGCTGATCCGCTGGCCAACCTCGGGTGAAAGCGGCGCGCCGCCAAAGTACGCGTATTTCAAAGAGGCAAGCGCATCCAACGCGGTGTCGGATTGACTCATATCTTCGAGCATTGACGGTGAGAAGACGGCCGCTGTTGGCTTGGTTGCGTTCATGACGTCGGACAGAAGTTCGGTTGAGACAGGCTTGTCCGGTGCAATTACGAATGGAATACCATGAGATATCGATTCCGTCAACAGGTAGAATCCCATGAGATGGAAAAAGGGAGTGGTCGCGAGGACAAGATCTTCCGAACCAAGATCGATTGGAGCGGCAGATGTGCGCCCTGGTGGTAGAGGAACGTAGGCGGCCTTGTCCATTGCGCCAAAAAACCCATGAGTGAGATAAACTGGTTTCGGCATACCTTTCGAAGATCAAAAGATCAGAAGAGATCGTCTTTCTCAACTGCATGGCTGTTCAGACTTACCAGTTGTGCCAGAACTGTGTATGATGAAGGCAATATCATCCTCTACTTCTTCAAACGTCTTGTTGAATGGATACATAGTGGTTGGACTTCCTAGCATCTCTGCGAGAGACGGTAGCTCAAGAATGTTTAAATCGGGCTGGAGGTCTTTTATCTCCATCGCTCTTTGTTTCCGCTCTGAACTGTACACCAGAGTCGAGCATCGTGTTGCTCGGAGCAGATAGATATGAGCCTCATCCGAGTTCCTTGTCGAAGAAAGCAGCGGCTATCAAAGGGACTCTCAGTCATCAGCGAGAACAGATGGGTTTCCATTCTCAGCTTACCTTGTAACCCGTTTTGTTGCAAGCTAAAACAAGAACGAGGCAGCGTATATCGTTCATTCCGATGTACGTTAACGTCTCGTGGGTGGAAGACTGTCCTAAGGTCTTCTCAATCCACCATGACGTATAGTCACTGCATGACCGAGTTCTTTGAATGTAAAATCACGGAAGCCTTCAGACACGACGAGCCCCTTGGGTATGGTGCAGACTTTCTTCGCCAGACTCTGCTTTGCCAGGTCGTCAACGACCTGGAGCATGAGCCTTTTGCCAGCATTCTCCGGGACTCCGACTGCCATGAGAGAATAGTGAGTAATGGAAGAGTTCTTGATCTGATAAACTATCTGGTAATTGGAATCACATACTTTTGGAACCCTCACATCCAACTGCAGCGGTGTCCACCTGCCTCTATTTATGCACTGGCACGCTCCTCAAAGCTAGTGCTATAATCCACCTAGCAGATAGAGATTGGCGGGTCCCAGAGTATAGTCGCCGATGTCGCGGCTCAATAATACCTGAGAGATAGAGCATAATGACAGCAGTAGAGGTCAGGAGGCGGATCATACCGGTCGTGATAGCGTTCGACGATGGATATCTGAGGTGTCAAAGAAGCTGGAGAGCCCATCATTCGGGATGATCGACATAAGACATCACCAATTGAGTAAGACGTCTTCAAAGCTGGTGGAGATGTTCCACCATATCCTCACAAGCTCACGAATCAGTCATAGTATTGCACACTGATCGTGCAGATTCCAGAAGGTGAGACATGTCTGGCACTGCAGAACCGATCTACAACCAAAAGTTCTCGAGAAATGGTTGCTGATTCTTCAGATGACCATCAAATGAATATCGTGGCATATATCGCCCTTCTCTCCCCATCTTGGAAGCAAAGCCTGCACGGATGTCTTGGACTTTGCTTGAGTGATTTTGTACCACGGTTCTAGTAGTCAAGCACTCTGACGATATGTTGTAACATACCGAGCTTCGAGTTCCTGAACTCTCTCCCGGGTAAGATTCGGTGATTTACCTCGATTTCTGGATCAACTGAATCCACTCAGACCTGTTAAAATTGAAAGTTGGATGGTTCTGGAATGACGATCATGGAGGAGTCCCAGGGCTTAGCGTTCGGCAAAACGGCAGACGGTCCGCTTCGGTTCCCGTTCGTGGGGGCTTATGCTGCTTGTTTTCTGCACAGATCAAGGTACCAGAGAACGTAACAGGCTGATCTTGAGTCTCAGACCATTAAAGCCTGCCTCGCTGATGTATGTTGTGGGCTTAGTGCGGGTAGGTAAGGAGCTGTTGCTCTAATCCATGGACAAGCTGGATGTTCTATACAGGCTTGCTGCTGCATAACGGACGTAGATAGTTGGAATTGCGTCCCATAGTGATTGTAGAATAATCCCGATAATGCATTTAATATCTTTCACAAGGAATACATGGCCATCAATTATATGCAGATTGATAAAGCAGTCTAACATATTTGAGAGACAGCCTGTAGAACACACAGGAGGGGCATATTCACCCTAACAAATGGATGATATAGAACTAGTATCTTTAGCCTTCAGATTGAGAGCTCAGGATCTTGATTTCTGTACATACACCAGGCTGCTCTTTTATAATAGAAATCTATCAAGTCAAGACAAGCCTATAACAGCTCTTCACATACCTCAAAGCAATATGGTCAGGAGATATGCAAGTGGCAATTGTTCCGGAGTTTTCCAGATGGAAGGAAAGATGTTCCATTAAAACCTACTGGCCACTCTATATCCTCTATTCCTCTCACTGTTGTTGCTGTTCCATTTCTATGCTCATTAATACAGAACCACACATTGTATGGCAGAAAAGAGAACCACATACTTGTAATCAGTTTGCAATATCACTGGCATTGCAGACCGTCTTATAAATTGCTGTAATTGATACTGCCCAAGTTGTACTCCCATATCACTTCATATGGTTGCCGTCCGTATTATATCCAACGTAGCCCTCGACATTAAACCACTGAACAAGTTCAGGACCTTGAGAGGTGCCTTGGGTACCGTCTATAAGCATCTGAGTAATGCTTGCTTGCGGGTTGTTAGGATCAAAAGATACTTCTGCATAGGACTTCATAAGGCCATAATTCCAATGTCGTTGTTGGTACAGCCAACATAGACATTGCTGGAAGACTATGCAGAATAGTCACAGTATAGAGAAGCCTAAAGTTTACCCGGCTCAGGAACAAAAACAACTCCATCTGTGTACATACCTAGGTAGCCAAAGTCATGATGATTTCCTGATGGAGGCGCTGCAGGGAGCGCTGACAATAGCTTTCAAGATCCACAATAACGAAGCAAAGGATTGGAAAGCCAATCAATGAAATATCATTGCTTTTAAATTTCTTCCTGCCCTTTCATACACCAAGATGAGAACGCCAGACGTCACAGTAGATGTACTGAACAGAGAACCCCATAAACAGGCCAGACCCCAAAGACATGCCATTGCCTGACAAGGCAGCAACGACCGTGAAACTGTACAGCCATGACAATTAAGAAAAGGAAAACGAAGACGGGCCCTTGCAAAAATAAAAAGAAAACTAAGAATCGCCAACGAGTCTAAAACTTGACCTTCTTGCTCTCCTTGTCGACAAGCTTGGTCAACTCCTCGTAGACCTTGCCAAAGTCTTCATCGTCGCCATCACCGGAGTCCTTCTTGCCCTTTCCAGACGACTTGGGAGTAACCATGACCACACTAGTAGGACGTTTCGTTGCGGCGGCGGCACCGAGCTCAGCTCTGGATGTGACGAAGACATATGGGATGCCGTGGTCCTCGCATAGGACGGGAATATGTGAGATGACATCCATGGGCGAGATGTCGGCAGCAAGGATAACAATGCCGTTTGGCGTAGCAGCAGCGGCGTTGGCTGCAGGGATGGGCGATTTCCGTAGAGCCTTGACGACTTCCTTTACACCTCGCTTGAGAGACTTGTTCACTGCGGCTGTAATAGAGAGATGAGACATCAGCAATTTGTAGACGTGAAAAATACCAAGGTAAACAACATTGTAATATTAGTTCCATCGGTTCATGTAGGCTTAGAAAATCGAGTAGCCATCAGAATTCCAAACCGACGACTTTTCCGCACACAGCGCAGAGATTGTGAATGCGTCAATGACAATGGGATTCAATCTCACCTTTCTTCACGCTCTTCAGAACCTTCTTCGCAGACTTATCCTCCACCAAAGGATTGGCGAAAGGTACAAGAGCGCCAACCGGACGGCTCTCAATATCCATAGGTTCGGCCTGGGTCACCTCGACATCTCCATTGACGACAGTCTCAGCCGTGACAGCCTTATCAATTCCCTCCAGCACCTTTGTGGTAAGTTCCTTTTCTACCGCATTGGCGAGCGCGGTCTTGTCCTTCTTCTCCTTCTTGTCCTTCTTGCTCTTGTGCACACCGTCCTTCTCGGAGCGCTTTTCCTTCTTTTCACGCTTCTCCTTCTTGTCGGACTTATCCTTTGCCATTTTGACTATCGGTTCACGCTGCTGATCCCACTGATTTGAAGACGACCGAGTTAATGGCGTGGAGTGTCGCAAGAATTGCCGAACCAGTGTGCTTGGGCAAAGACCGAAATGCGCAAAGAAATCAAAATATTCTTTCGAAATTTTGGCGCCAGTCCCATTCGGGTGCAAAGCTTGCGGTGTGATTGCTGACTCAGCTGTACCCCGATTGGGCCATCTCCAGTTCATATGAATTAGATCAAAGCTTCCAAAACATTGGAATGATACCTACGGATTAGCCCTCGCTATCCTTAAAGACGCGCGCCAACTGAAGAGATTGTTGGCAGCTGTCGCCTGACTTCAGTTTGTCTAGCACGAGGCAGTGTGCGTCGCGCGCGTTAGACAATCAGTGACAAGGTGAGCAACGTTACGGCATCGCGACATGCTGACTTGGCTCTCGAGTGAGTGGCCTCGACTCTGCGATTACTGACCGACTTCCAAGATGAACTCAAGCCGGAACACGCAACCTACATACGATTTCATAGCAGCAGGCGCGGGTCCTTCATCTCCGATTGAAACACAAAAGGTCCTGCGTCAATCAGTCCGCTCCGTACATCCCCCAAAGCCTGATCTGGAGAAGGAGGAGCTCCGCGTGCAAGTCAACACATTACGATATGAACTGGAGAATATAAAACAAGAGCGAGACCTGATGGTCCTACGCCATGAAAAGGAGCTTCGAGATCTGCAATTGAAAGCGGACGCCGACTTTCGAAAGGCACAGGCTGCCGAAGCGTCTAGTAATCGCGCCAACCATAAGAGCGAGACACTCGCGAGAGAATTGAAGGAAGCTCAAGACCAGGCACTCAATGACAGAACTGGCTTAGAGCGGAAAATACGGACACTTCAGGATCAGAACCAGAATCTACAAGAGGATGTCAGCGATGCGCAAGCGCAGCTGTCCGAACAGGAAAGGCAGTTTAAATATCAAATCAACGAGCTCGAAACCATCCGTTCGCAGCTGCAGCAGACACTTGAGGAATTACAGAACGATCTGCAGAACGTCAGGGAAAATCTACAGAGTACCCAAGAGCGGCTGTCAGAACGTGAAGCAGAGGTCACTCAGTTGGAGACGGAGAATCTGCGGCTCAAGGCTGAAGGAAGCGATGCCGAGACTCTTACTGTCCTGAAGAGAGAACTCTCGGATCAAGTCAATCATATCAGAAACTTGGAGACAACGAATCGCGAACAGAGCGCCGAATTACGCCATCTCCGGAAAGTACAGAAGAATGTCGAGGTGGTCGAGGAGCAAAAGAAATCCTTGGAGAATCAACTGCAGCTTATGAAAGAGGTGGAGGCTGAACTTGGGAATGTACAGATTCAGAAGCAAATACTCGAAGATGAGCGAAGATCATGGACGAGTCTGTTGCAGATTGATGATCAACCGCCTGAGTTCGACTCTCCCGAAGCAGTGGTCAAGGCTCTTCTACAGGAACGACTGGAGAAAGCCAATCTGGTGGACAAGCTCGGGAACGTTGAAGCACAGTTGCTCGAGAAGGACGAGATCATTAAGAATCTCGAAAATGAAAAGACGACCCTTCGGCAGGAAGTGGAGAAGTTCCGCGCTGCTGGCGCTGCCACCGCAGGAATCGGGGGACCAGCAGCAACAGAGAGCCGAGTCAAGGCGAGACTAGAACGACAACGCGCGCTTGCGATCAAAGAAGTCGAATACCTTCGTGAGCAGCTCAAGACATTTGACACAGAAGAGATGGCAATGAACGCGGATGAGAATCGCTTCGACCAACAAAAATCCGAGCAAATCGCCAACCTCGAAAAACTCATCGACGAGTACCGAGCAGAGCTGGAAAAAGCCCACGAGGAACTATCCAAGCGTGAAGCTGTTTCACAGCAAGAACAACAAGAACCCCGTGGTACTAAACGCCCCCTCTCACCTGCCGAAAGCGACGCAGAAAGCGAGCGCCTCGCGGTCCTCACGCGCAAAAACCGGACCTTGCAGGAGAACCTCTCCAAGTCCGAGCAAGCTTCTGCTCTGCTCCAGCGCGAACTCGAAGCGACCAAATCCCAGCTCAAATCCCTCCAAGCCAAATCCCGCACGCGCATCCTCGAACTCCGCGCCAATCCCACCGCCGAAGCAGAAAACCTCAAACTCTCCACCATCACCACCCTGAAAGCCGAGAACCGCGACTTGCTAGCCCAGCTCCGCGGCGAAAACATGGACCGCGTCAAAGTCGTCCCGGTCAGCACCTTGGACTCCCTCAAGTTTGAACTCCAAGAAATGGAACGCACCGTCGCCGAAAAGGAAAAGCGCATGCGTCGTCTCAAGGAGATCTGGACCGCCAAGTCCTCCGAGTTCCGCGAAGCTGTCGCAAGTTTGCTCGGGTATAAACTCGATTTCTTACCGAATGGTCGAGTCCGCGTGACGTCCATGTTCCATCTATCGCCCGCTTACAGACACGGGGACGCTAACGCGTCGTCGGACTCGCGCGGGCCGGGCAGTATGGGCAACGGAGAAGAGAACTCGATAATCTTCGACGGGGAGAACGGGACAATGAAGATCTCGGGTGGGCCGAATAGTCTTTTCGCAATGGAGATTAAGCATTTGATTAAGTTCTGGGTGGAGGAGAGGAAGGATATTCCATGCTTTTTGGCGGCTATGACACTTGAGTTTTACGATAAGACGACGAGGGCTGCGAGGATATGACATGTGAGAATATGCTCTACATTACCAGGCATTTCCGTTTGCATATGTTGTTGGGTATCATGGATTGGTCGATAAATTCGGGTGTGGTGTATCACGTTATTCCCCGGATCTGTACTTGAGTTAATTTGTGAGCATGGTATGGAGGAGGCGTAAGTTACTGCATCTAGGGAGCACTCCAAATACAATTGGACAGTATAGCCGAGTTTATATATTCTTGGAGATGTATATATTGTACGAGAATCGACTGTTCGTCACCTTATACGGAAAAGATAAAAGATAAAAGATAAAAAAAAGGACAAAGAAAAGAGTAGTAACTAGTACTTGTCCTGGATCAGTCGAAAAAGCAGTATATACAATTCAACAGAAGTTGGGATTGAATACGCAAAAAGGACACACGCCACTAATCCATCTGTTTAACTCTCCAAAATAACATGACAGCCATCGCTCGGCGGCCTGCAATCTCTTTAAGCCCGGTAGAGCACAGCTCTTCTTTTCACTATAGGTAGCAAGCGAGCCGTGTCCTTCGAGATGCCCTCTCATCGAGAGAGTGGAACGAAGAAAAGAAAGTATATCTGATGAGCACCGTGTCTACGAAGACACATACTTCCCTCCCACCAATTTGCGAACTGTTGGAACTTCCTTCCAGCTCACTGTAGCCAGAGCATCGGGACTCGCACCCTCATCGGCGAATGGATCAGCCTCCTTCTGCCGCGTTTCGGCCGTATCAGAAGCAGCGCTGATGCCCAGTCTTGTTGTGCCTGCATTGGTTGTGTAAAGCTCGAATCTGGCCTCCACTTTACCCTTGCGCGGCCAGCTGCTTGATGTGGAGAATCTGACGAGGAATTTGCCGTCCGAGTCGGATTTGACTTCGAGTTCAGGGATCCTCCAAACCACCGCTGATTGTTTGCGGCGGAAAGTTGCTCCAGCGTTGGGATACATAACTGCACCCGTCGCATGAGCTACCTCACGTTGCTGCTTTGTAGTCTCATCTTCTGGAGATATGTCCAGATTCACTGTCAAGATCACGTTCTTGAGTGTGATTGTCTCTTGGGGAGCGGCAGAGACGAAAGAAGAGTTCAGGGAGTATTGGATGATCGCGCTCGCTTGATGCTCCTCGAGATTCCAGATAGGGTTGAAAATGATGGGGCAATAAGCCGAAGCATTGGACTGATCGATGTGTACCTGATATTTGAACGCAACGGTTGGCATGGAGCGAGAGATATTTGAGAGAAGCACATCGTATTCGCCTTTCTTCTCATCGTCCCCTTGGTCCTTCTCTTTGCTCTGTGAAGCTTCGTTTACGAAATTGGGGTTGGCAGCTACCTTCTCAAGCACCTGGAAATTATCCAGACGAACCCGTATATTCTGTGGAGAGGCTTCATCGGGCTGGTTATAGGCTAGGGCAAGCTCGCCAACAACGAAAGATTTGGTAACTGCGCCACCGGAGAACCATGCATTGACGGTTTCGATAATGGATGCATTCAACCCGGGTTCATGCAGCTCCGGGTGAGAGACGGGACCGGAGATGCTATGGAGTGTGTGCGAGGAGCGAACAGATGTGGTGTCGGACAAAGTATGGTCATCAGTTGCGGTGCTAGGAGAAGTAACGTGCTTCGCTTGGAGCGCGGGCGAAGTCGGCAGTGATCCAGATGAAAGAACAGGGATCTCTTGTCCCGGAGCCGGTGGGTTAGGTATGAAGACGGTGTTACGAACGTCGCGACGACCACGCAACGTGCCTGCATTGCGCCTCATACCAGTCTGCTGAGCTTGCTATGCGATGGTCAGCGATGTAGCCATATACCATCGCAATGTTTGCCTACCAATCGTAGTGTATTTGCCATTTGGTCCATTGCCTGCTTGGCTTGGTTCTCATCCTCGAAGATGGGCTGATCTCGTATCGTCAAGTTCAAGCCTGGCTCCTCCATGCTACGTGGAAATTGTCAGCTTGTCTTCTACTAGAAGGCCGTGACGCGCAATTGCTTACCCAGCAGCTTCCCTTTGAGCTCGTGTTATCTCATCAATGGTCTGTGGCCGCTCAGAATATCCTTCGGAATCAACCTGGGGCTAACGGTTCTGTTAGCATACCCGTAATATCCGAAAGGTTTGGATTCTCAACATACTTTATTCTCATGATCGTTTGTTAAAGTAGATGGTGCAAGTTGAGTCTCATGAGTGGTTGTGCCATTTGTTGTTGCTGCTGCTGGCTGTGACTCCTGAATGGGAGGAACTGCATTAGACGCATCGTGGTCTTGAAGCTCACTTGGTCTCCGAGTAGACTCTGTCTGACTTTCCACGCCAGTCAAACCAGTGCTTGGGCGGCCGGAGCCTGTAAGAGGTGGTGATTCAGGTATTTGCATATCTCGCGACGAATCGCCTCTTTTAAAAGACGCAAATGGGCTCCGACTCTTCTTTTCTGAGAAGTTAGATGTCTGCACAAAGCTCTTTCTTCGATTCATGACAGTGCCCAAACGTTTCAGGCCACCAAGGGGAGTATGCCTTGGCTGCGGCTCTGGTGCTACTACTACAAATCGATTAGACCGACTCCAGAAAGTTTTCTCATACTAGGATACTGACCAGGCGGTGTGCGGACAGGACCCGACCTCTCTGAGCGCTGACTGGCAGCATCGTCCTGAATGCGCGGCGGAGGGGCCAACGATGCGGGAGATGTAGGTGTCTGCGAATCCTGCCGTCTCGGTACGACCGGTCTGCCCCCGTTGACCTTCGCCGCGAACGTATTGATTTCGTCAGCTGTCTGCACATTGAGAAGCACATTCAAGCAGCTTTCAGCTGCTTGCCGGCAGCGCTCGATCTGATCGACCTCATGTGTTTCCAATTGTGTGAGAACGTCGCGAAGGTGGTTGAGTCGACCCTCATCTACAGCCTGAAGCTGCTCGAAAACAAAAGGCGCTCTTGATTCCCACTGCTGATTGCCCTCTGCCATTGAGTTGACGGCACTGGCAAGCTTATCTGCGCCTTTGGGGCCCTTCTCCTTGGCCTTATCCAGCTTTTTCTGCGACGCTTCAAGACTCCTCGCCAAGGCTGCCAGATCGTTCTGGATACCAGGCATCGACTTCAAATCCTGGTTCCTGCTGCTATATTCCCTCAGAGGACGCTCCACGTCTTCCTCGATCTTCTGCGCGAGCGTCTCGTGCGACGTGGCCAGCACTTCGGTCGCATTGAGGATGCGCTGCCAGGGTAGCTGGAAGATTCTTTTGTCCTTACCATGAGTACGTAGACACAATACTAGGCTGAGGTCAATTCCGCTTACCCGAGGGAGGCGCCATTGTCCAACTGTGGTCGATGCGCCAATTTCCGTAACCCCTGCGCATATGCCTCTTCGACCCGACGGCGTTCCTGTCGCGAAATATATGAGATGATATGAAACCCAGTAGATGGATGAATTGGGTGTGTTTTCGTGGGCGAAAGAGGGGATCCCAATGGCGCACCTGAAGCCAATCCGCGATATCCGCATTGACCTTATTAATGACGCGGAGGCGATCGCTCAGTACATTTACAGCTTGATTGGGCTGCAAAGAGGCCTGTTTCAGAGAAGATATATCTGATTAGCAAATTTTGGAAATCGATCGCACCAAACTGGATGGCTTAATCCCGGCCATGCTTACCAGCAATGCTGGATATTCCTGCCGTGAGAGCTCCATCACTGCTCATAGATCACACGGGCTCAGAACAAGGTAGGAATGGCGCATAATAAGAATAAGAGCGTCACGGCGGTAACCCAGCAGATATGCGACGAGCGATTGAATGCGAACAATGTTGCGGGAACAAGAGAGGGAGGAAGAGAATCCGTGGGAACAGAGTCGTGGACAAGTAATTGACGGACAGGACTCACGGCAGGGACGATGATGCGATAACGAATTGGGGGGAAACGGAAGTGGTTTTGCCTGGGGCAGGAAAACGGGGTCTGATATTTGATGACTGAGGCATTCAACTCCAGCAGCCCAAGGCCCCAAGGCATCAATACTGTCAAATTATCCTAGCACATGTCATTGTGAGCGGTTTTGACGATCTATACTGTAGAGTCTCTACAGGAGTGTGGGAATCATATTCTGATTATTTTATCAAGTCATCTTCCTATTTCTCCCAGTCCTTCTACTTGGAGTTCTTACAGCAAATTCACGAGTGAATTGCCAAATAAATTAGCGGACTGCTACTCATTTCCCCCCTGGCCGGCTAAAGCGTCCGCAAATCCCACCTATAACACATTGCAACGTTACCACTGAATAGCCATTTGGAATTTCGAAAAATACCATGGCTACTGGAGGAGACTGGAGAAACGGTCTCGGTTTTACTGACCGACTGACTGCAATACAGTCCCTGTAAGCTATCTCTGCAGCCGTCAATCCAACAAGATGCATCGCTCACGCTTCTCATACTTCTTGTAGGACTACCGCCTATCAACGGGCCTCCTCGTCTGCTGCATTTGCAGAGGCACAATCGCAAGCAAAGCGATTCGAAAGTGAAGCTTATGAAAAGGCAAACTCTAAAGTCCGTTTTCGATCATCTTTCATGTCTGCTAGGGTACGTTAGCTCACCTGTAAACAATCCAGGATGAATATGAGCGGATGTGCCAGCTAGCCATCGACGAAGCGGAGGCAACAGAGTCCGTGGCCCCGATCATCAGCAGCCCTCATCATCAGGAACCCGATGACTCTCAAGATAGTTCAATAGCTGATGGCGAGACCATTGGCAAATACAAAAACTGCCTGCACCACGTAGACGGGCTTCATTCCACGATCTACAAGTCTCGACGGGAGAATGGAACCGTCGTAGCGTTGAAGATAACCACACCTCATATGATGACCGCACCGCACGACTCGAACCGTGAGGTTCGACTGCTGCAGAAAGCTTCAGGTCCTCATGTGATAGCGCTGCTTGAGACATTCAACCTCCCGGGAGGACGGCTGATTCTCGTTTTCCCATTTATGCGATACGACTTGGAGTACCTGTTGCGTCGGGATATGGTCACTTCCTCGCAGGCGAGGTCTCATTTGCGCGACATGTTCAGCGCATTGGCGCATCTTCATTCAGTCGGAATCATTCATAGGGATGTGAAGCCGTCGAACATCTTGTTGGACTCAGTCTCAGGACCCGCGTACCTTGCGGACTTTGGCATTGCATGGAAGGACGGCGAAGAAGGCTGTGAGCCAGCCGACCAGAAAATAACCGATGTCGGTACGACTTGTTATCGCGCTCCAGAGATATTGTTCGGCTCGAGAGAATATGGAACGCCTCTCGATGTGTGGGCCGCTGGATGCGTGGTTGCGGAAACCATTGCCGTGGGCCATTCGCAATTATTCGACGCTGGGCCTGTCGGAAGCGACTTGTCTCTCATTCACTCCATGTTCAAGACTTTAGGAACCCCAAGCGAAGAGACGTGGCCGGTGAGTCCTCGTTGCCTTATTCCTTGAAGGACAGTACTCACACGGAGTGATAGGAAACCGCCAAGCTCCCAGACTGGGGCAAGGTGGAGTTTTATAAATTTCCAGCTAGGCCGTGGGAAGAAATCCTTAAAGGAGCATCGTCGAAGGGCCGTGACCTAGTGAGTAAATTGCTGCGTTACGAAAGCAGTGACAGATTATCTGCCGCAGATGTAAGCAATAAGATTGATCTCAAAAAGCTCTTCACATCAGTCCTTCTAAGTTTGCGACAGGCACTCAAGCATCCATACTTTTCCGCGTCATGACAGCGCCGTCAATTTATGATAGTTCGACCTATATGATAGGCCGTTGATGAGGCTCTCTTCACATCAGACAATTGGCGAGATCAATCGGACGGCCGAATCGAAAGGAACAAGTTGGGCCAGCTAAAGGAGAGATGTTTCAGATGGCCCTTCTGGAAATCAACCATGTACCTCAAACCTCGGCTTCTGTATCAGTGCCATATGAAGTCACCCCATGGGCCAAAGGGCGAAGTTCGGTGACCCTCGATGCTTACTAGTATGTCATATCTGCCTTAGCTTCGAAACCATCCCTGGAATGATTTCCAGGCGCGGTGTCTGTAGGGGAGATAGCTGATCATGTACGATTAAAAACTTCGAAAGCTGCTGGTCATTGGAGGTGTTACCTTTTAAGGAGAATATAAAGGTGATACTAGAAAGAATGCTTGCTTGAGTGTTCTATCTGAGGAAAAGAAGGCGTTTTTTTTGTTTTTGAAGGTCTATTGCTCTATTGATGTGAGGTTTGGGCAACTATGGGAAGCAGCGGACGTCTTAGACATCCTCGTATGCTGTTAGCGCGTGGTTCCATGGAGGCCATGACCATTCTCAAACTCTGAGGATCACTATGAAATCTGAGACCAGTAAAAGTTGAAGGGTAGTTCAACACGGTTGCGAATGGGCGAGGGAACTTCTCCCTGCCCAGATGATATTTCTTCGCTGTATGGTCATCTGAAGACCCACAGTCTGGCTGTGAGCACTTGAGGAGCCCCCGAGTTGCTTCGTGGGATGTGAGGCAAAGGCAAATCATCATAACGCCCCCTGTAGCCTGTGAAATGCCTCAACAGACTCCGATATAGGTTCAATAAGCCTGGGATCATTTCCATCTATCTCATGCAGATAGATGCCCGGCGTGACCCATTTCCCTCAAGATATACAACATCTGGTTCACACTCTATGTCGTTCTCCATCGGCTAGGTAAGGTTTGCTGCTTCGGCTGATGGGATTAGCAACAGGTGGCTCCAGTCTCCTTTTGGCTCACGGAAGGCCATGATGTTGACGTTCTGCAAGTCGACGCCAGACAAGCAGATACGTCCAATTCCCTTTGACAGCTGGAGAACGTCTTTGCTCTTGGGGACTCACTAAAATCCCTCCATGTATTGAGCCTTCTCCTCGTCCTTGCGCAATGTCTGGATGATCGCATCAATGCCTTCTAGGATCCATTTGCATCGTCTGCGCCGTAGCTGTTGATTTGAACCTGAAATCGTCCACCTGGCTCATGAAAACATGAGCGCGTCGCGGTATAACTTGCAGAGATGGCGATCGATGTGAATGCTGTTGCTTCATATGAGGCAACATCGAGGGGGGCAACAAGAATATCAGAACTCTAGGAAGCAAAGCATGCACAGGATCTTGTTACGTTGTCCTTGGCCCATCTTCATCCATCTATCCACATAAGGTCTTCGTGTCTGTCGAGGATATTGCGAAATGATGTCCAACCTTCAAATAGTTCCGCTGCTGAAGTTTGTGCTTCGTCTTCTTCCGTCCTCAGACATCTCGAAATCTCCATCAAGCTAGTCTGGGACATCTTCGTCTATTACTCAGGAGTCCCTTAACATGCTGTGAGATCTCAACATACTGAAAGTCGGGTCTGCGGGCTGCGAGGCTCGCAGATCTTGTGACAGGGCGAGTCTCGTCCAGGAATCACCTGGGTCGAATGTGGCTCCAATCTGTTGGCAGAAGTCTAGATCCTGCAAATTCATGACTCCTCTGAAAGGTCCTCATGATTATAAGAGAGAGTTCAGTAAACAGAGCGTTCCTAAGTTTTGGTGGGTGTATAAATAGCTGCACATTTCTTGAACCTGTCTGAGAAGGGAATAATCATGATAAGATGAATGCTAAATTAGTGAAGCTATCACAGCGCAGTAACGCTTGCTATGGTATCTACCATGCAGGCAGTGAGCAGCTGGTTATCATCATGTGGATTTTCCAGGTCGTCATGTTATGTTACTTAGAAATAGAACTGGCTGCGTGGGTCCAGGGTTCAGTCAATATTTCCTTTGCGCTCACGTCGTTTTCTTTTTCTTCATAACTTTTGTATTATTTTCTGACTCTGAGTCTTTGACTTCAATGGTCTAATACATAGTGTAATGAACAGCACAAAATAACAATGTAATAATAATCCACGGAACAAAACTAGCAGGCAGTAAGGTTACTTTGTATGCCGCCCGGAGATTTCAACAACTAAATACTCATCAGCCATTGGTCCAATGATATCACCAAGGAAATTAATTCGGGTCCAAACTCTCATTGATGTTTGGTCCGTTCCTGGGCACGAAATATATTTAGCCAGGCGCGATGTTTGCCCAAAGCGGGATGAACGACCAATGATGAGGCATTGTCCCCTGGACGGTCTGACAGAGGGTCAAAGATCCTTTCCTAGGACGCAGTCAGCTGCCGCTAAAACGAGACAGATGCTGTCCAGATGCGATTCCAGGGTTTGGCTAATTGAGAGAGTGCTTGGCCCAGGGCGAACTTCTCCAGAGGATTGGCTCCAGGACTTTTTCAAACTCCGTGGCGCTCCGACGGCTCACTCAATGGGGCTCAGAACTTCACAAGGAGAGGAGGAAATAATTTAATACTCTGTACTGTAGATGGAAACAAAGTCGCAATAATTTCGTGAATCGCAGTACTGGATCCACTATCCACAGTCTCTGGAACCCGAGGCCTGAGGCACACCCAAGGCAGGTCTCCTCGTGCAACGCATGGTTCGCCCATGTTTGGTCCCTGTACTCCGTCCCTCGGGAGTGCATTACCGCTAACCTTACCGTAAGAAAACCAGGAACGGTAATTTCTGGATCCAATCACCAAACGGCAATGCCATCTGGGGGTGGGCCTCCACACTGATCAATTGCCATCAGGTGGCATCCATTGGAAGTGGCTGTCCCGCAATACCACCTGATACCAGCGGCTCGATCACATATGCTCGTGTTATCCTCCCAGTTTGTTTCTCCCCCTCTTCCTTCTGGTCTCGCTCACTCTCTCCTCTCAGCGAGATCGTCGGCACTCACTCTCTCTTTTTTCCTCTTCCATGGCATAGCCATTTTCCTTCCTTTCTTTTCTGCTGGGAATATTAGTCCCACGACCCGTTATCGTTCTTTTGTCGCGGCCTGGAAGCTCGTCGCCCTTCTTTTATCGACTTGTACCGGCTGTGGTCGGATCAGTGTATACTTTCTCCCATTCTTTACCCTCGTCCTCCAGCAGGACCATTCCACATTCCTTTGACGCGACCTGCGTTAGCTATTTGAACTACACGCGACGTTACCATCAGCCCAGCAAAATTATTGTGTGCCAAAAGGACGACTTCTGCGCGCACTGGGATCACTTCTTCTTCACTTAGGCTTGTCGCTCTACTTCGTTTTCTCTATCCCTGTCGCATTTCAACGCCAGCTTCCTGGTCATCTTCCACGATACGGGTTGAACCTGCGACTGGAGAATTGACCTTCATCATCTTCCACGTCTGAGTGTTGTTCGTCTCTGAAGAGGACCTTGTCCTCGTTTGGGAAGCGTGAAATAATGGCCCATGGGCACGCGCATCACGATCATGCTGCGCCTGTCCTCCAGGAGCGCGGGCATGACCATGGCCCAGCTGGCGCACAAACGACGATAGTCTCGGTAGTATATGTCACTACTCGGACTACGTTTACTGGACCAGTTGGAGGATATGTGACTAAGACCAGCACTGATAACGCTGGCGTCGGTCCTCCAGTCCGACAGACCGCGCCACCAGACCCGGCAACTCAAGCCACGCTCCCCACGGCAGACACGGCCACGGCAGACACGACCACGGCGCAACCAGTAGTTGAGACGTCGGCCACCAGCAGCAGCCAAACGACGTCGACAACTTTGGCGACCATTTCAACAGCTACGATCGCTTCGGCGACGACGTCTGCTCTAACCAGCGCAGCATCGCCGTATTCAGCTGCGGCCGCTTCGTCGTCAGGACTGGCATCTCCCTCGGCGACTGCAGCATCTGGATCGGGAGGGATGTCCGGAGGCGCAAAGGCAGGCATTGCGATTGGTGTTATCCTAGGACTTGCTTTGATCGCGGGTCTCGCTCTCCTCTGGCTGCATAAGAAAAGGCAAAACCAGGAAATGGCGCAAGCAGAAGACAGCGAGAAGTCATTTGGCCGTCCTCCTGAGCCTGTGCCACCTCCGCCCGTATCGAAGGAATCGATCCCAACCTCCAAGCCTCCTCAGCTCAATGTTCGCCCCGTCACTCAATTTGCGCCTGATCTAAGTCCTAGCAGCAGTGGTGCTCTAGGTCCTGTCGCCCTAGGGGCTGCCACAGGGGCCGCTGCTGCAACTGCCGCATCACGTAATTTGACTGATAGACCGCCTCTGACGCCTCCGAAAACCAGCGACAGCAATCAAGATCCGTTCCGTGATCCGGTCAATCCTTTCGGCAACCAGGCCGAGGCTCCTTCTCCTCCAGCGGCTGCGGCAAACCCTGCCAGCAGCCCTCCTACTGCGTCTCCTGCAACAAGAGCCGCGGCAGCCGCCCCTGTGTCTGGCGTTGTTCCTTCCGGGACAGCCCTCGAAGTTGCTGGTGCTGGTGCTGGCGTCGCTGGTGCTGGGATGGTTGCTAGTGTTTCGTCGGCTTCTAGCTCGTCATCTGAGAAGTCGGACAAGGATGTCCCAGCCAACCCTGAGGGTCCAGAATCGCGGTCACCCTCCCCACCAGCCCTTGCTCCTGTACCAGCAAGCCCTGTAAGCGCTGTCAGTGCCGATGCTGTCTCTGTTGCATCTGGGACCGTGGCCGCTGCGTCAGCCGTCGGACCTGGCCCGAGTAATGTCCACCGGGTGCAGATGGATTTCCATCCTTCAATGGATGATGAGTTGGAACTGCGCGCCGGTCAGCTTGTCAGATTATTGCATGAATACGACGACGGATGGGTATGACCTTGATCTGGACTTAATTTTCTTCGGTTCTCCCTGAATACGTACTAACCATGTATGCAGGCACTCTGCATCAGACTTGACCGTTCCCAACAGGGTGTGGCCCCTCGTACCTGTCTTTCCGCGCGACCTGTGAAGCCTCGATCTCGGCCTCCTGGAAACGGCCCCGGCCCTCGTGGTCCACCGATGATGGGACCCAACGGCCGCCCGATGTCTCCTGCTGGTGGCCGCACGGCTCCAGGACCACAGATGGGAGGACAGCCGCCCCGCTTCTATCCTCAGGAAGGTCGACCGATGTCACCTGTTGGTCGTCCAGGATTTCCAGGTCCGCAACCACCACGACCTCCGCAAGGCCGCCCCATGTCTCCCGTTCAGTTCCCAGCCGTCCCGCGATCTATGTCCCCCGGACCTGGACCACGTCCGGCACCCACTAGATCCATGAGCCCTGGCCCTTACGGACACTCTGGTTTGCAGAAACCTAGCATGCCCGTGAACCAAAGGATGCGCAGCAACAGCGCCAGTGGCGCTATCGGGTCCAATCCACGCCCGAACGGGCTGCCAAAGCCGAGTCCTCTGGCAGGATCTGTCCCTCAAACCCTTTCATCAACCGAACCACCAGATGCCCCTGCACCAATTCCACGAAAACCGGTATCAGGCCAGGCTGCTTAAATATCGATCAAGTATGACCGTTTCCGTGAGGGGTCAAATGCAGTTGATCGATCTGAGGCGATCGATTGCTATAACCGCTGGACGGAACAAGCCTGACATGACTTCCATGCTTTAGTGACAAAGTCAATGTGCTTTGTCCTTGCCCTTGTTTGCCTCTTCTCTTCTCTTGGCCCTTTTATTTTCATTTTGAACTTTTTTTTATTCTCTATATCAAGACTGGAGTGATGATTGATCAAGTCTGGTTGATGTGAAGGTATGACTTGATGTGAGAGTATCCCTCGAGGATTTGCTCCAGGCCAGGCCTGAGTACAATTCATAACAAACTCCCTCTTGAATATGCCCGCCCTATACTCAGCCAAAATACCCAGCCCTGTCACCTTAGGATGGCTTTGATGCCTTGTTCTTCTTATATTCCTGGATGTTTTATCTCAGATTCTTTCTTCAGATCCTCCTGCAGACCTTAGCTAGGGTGAATATCAATGCAGCCTTTTTGTCTTCTTTGGGTGCTTCGTTTCTTTCTACAAGAGGAGCAGCTGAGTCACTCCATTGTGGTGTGTAACTTGTAGTAACGTGTATTGTTGTCATTTCCATGTTAAAAGGTATCCAGAGATAGTTAAATCAAGAAAAGAAAACAAGAAAAACTGAAACCATCAAGCCCTCAACAGACATCATCCTAGACACATTATGGACAGATTTTTATTATGTATAAGTCTCCTTGAATATCTACTTCCAACTGTCTATTTGCATACGTGTATATAGATTCAGCATGACATATACATTGCAAGTATGTCTACTTAAAAAAAATGTATCAAAGATGCGGAACTCCCCCACTTGCCAGGAGAAGATTGACAATACTAATGATGCCCTCACCCAAAATCAGCGCCGAAGCCAACACCACAACAGTCGACGCAGCTGCATCCGCCTCCTTCTTCTCTGGCGCTTGATGTTGTTGTTGCGCTCTACTTCTTGCAGTAGGAGCAGCTCCTCCCGCAAGGCTTGTAGTTTCCGTCGCATTGGACTGAATGAGATTTGCATTCGGGTTTTCGTTCACGTCCGCCTCGCGAGTAAATGGATTGAGGTCCGCAAAAGCTTGTCTCACGCTCTTTGTATCCTTCCAACTCCACCACCACGCGACGACACCGCCGATGGCTCTTGCAAGCGTGAACGACGGAACGTTGAACATGCCTACAGCGACGGCGATACCACCGGGTACCCATGCGCGCCAGTGCGCAACGGCGCCGCGTTTCCCGCCGTTTGCGATGGGCGAGGCGGCGAAAATACGCAGGATTGTCACTGCGACGAAGACGGCGCCTGCAAGCAAGGATGCCTGCCACGCCATTTTAGGAAGGCCTTGGCCCGTGACGAGCCGTGCGGTGAAGATCCAGACGTACGCGGTGGGAGTCTGGAACATCGGCCCTGGAACCTCGTAGACACTCACGTACATCTTGTAAACCGCAGTGGAGAGCACGGCCCCAAAGACACTTCCGATCATCTGACCGTAGAACTGCGCCTTGGGACTCGCGCCGAGGAGATGCCCCGTTTTCAGATCCTGCATCATGTCTCCGGCTTGCAGGGCTCCGGATTCGGAGACCGCTCCTGCGAGGAGGTTGGTGACAAGGGCTGTGCGGCGGGAGAAATGTGATGCGGGCGTTGCGAGGGAGAATAGGAGTTGGGTGAGTTTGCTGATTCCGGAGACGGGATTCAGGTCTGTTTCGCCGAGGGCGCGGACGCCCATGATTGAGAGGAGGACGGCGAGGAACGTGGCGAGGCTGGAGAGGAAGGGGGACATGACGTCTCCGAAGACGATGTGCATGCAGACGACGTTGAGGATGAGAGTTAGTGGGAGGAGAATGACGACTGTTCGTGTTGAGATGAGTTGGGATGGAGGCGCGTCCTCGTCATCGTCTTCATTGACATCGTCACCGCCGATTGCACGCGAATGGAGTTGAGGGGTTCGTCCGGCCGAATCCTCAGTCATGGAGCTGAGGATGGAATAGTTGACATAGTCATGGCGATTTGACTTGGACTGGTCTTTCCTAATCCACCTGCCGAAGCGACTGGAACGCATCACGGATTTCAATTGGGGTGCGAGGCTCAAGAGGGGTTTGATCACTAGCCAGCCAAGACTGACAAGAGAATCAGCGAGCATGATGGCCAAAGAAACCCATACGATCCAGCCTTTGCTTCCATTCTCCCAATCATCTACCGGGCCAGGAGCCCAGCCTTGCGCCTTCGCTAATGGAGACAGAATGCCCCATCCCAAGACAGCCCCAAAGAGCATGTGCATGCAGGTAGAAGGCCCCATGATGATACCTTGGCCGACATACGCCGGAGAAGGGTTCAGTGTCCATAGCCAGCTGGAAGCCAAGGAAAGACCAAATATAGGGATATCTCGAACTTGGGGTACAAAGTATGAGAACAAAGTCTAACATGTTCGTTAGTAAAGACATGACGCTGAAAAAAGGGGATCTGGGACTCTTACATAAATGCCTGACACGACGAAAGCGCCTAACAACAGACGCATCTTCGATTTCCAATCTTTCCTTCGATCTGTATCACCTTCTATATCGTCATCCTTCGTCAAAAGAGCGCCTCTCTCTTCCGACTCTTGTGGTACAGCACGCGTCTCGTGCTCCGCTTCCCGCTGCGTCGTTCGTATGCGAATGGGTTTTCCACCCATCTTTTCATCCGCTGTACCATGGAGAACTCTCAGCATCAAAGCTGACGCAGTTCCGCTTGGGAATCTCAATTTCTCCCGGACAATGACCTCCTTCCTCAGAGGCACTGCGAAGACGACCCCGAACAAGCAGACCCCCAAACTCCAGAGAGCCAATTTCCAAAAGTTCAATTTCAATGGGCCACCCTCTCCGACACCACCATCTCCAGCAGGCCCATCTTCTCCGTCCCTTAGGAGAAATTCCAGCGCGGGTATGACGCCAACAAAACCACATCCTAATGGCATAGTCCCTACCGCTCCTGCCACTGTTTGTATAAGGACGTTCTCGATTGGCGTGAATGGAAACGAGAGGTGCTTCGAGACGGCTTTGAAGATGGAGAAGCCAATAAAGGCTGAGGGCATAGCCATCGTACTGATCCATCCCGTTTGCAAGCCGAAGTAGGTGTTAGAGAAGGTAATGAGCGTGCCGATGAGAAGACCGACAAACAAGGATCGAGGAGTGAAGCTTTGCGGCGAAGTCACTGGTGCTCGAGCTATCGACAAGCCCGGGTCGACGTCAGCATCGTTGCCCTCCCCTGTCTGATCATGGAAACTCAGAGGCGACATAGGGCGGGAGTCATCTGTTGCTTGTGGGCGATTGTCGCTGGAGGCGTCGCCTGCCATGCTGATGGACTGGTAGTTCATTAGGCCAGCATCCGACAAGCTGGGTCTCACAGCGCACATAGAAGGTATCTGAAAGCTTTGACACAATCGATTACCGAGCCATGGTCAGAAATCCAACCTTCTCCTTCTGACCTCGGAAGTGTCTCACTTCTTCTGAAGCACGATCAAGAACGGCCGGGGAAATGAATGATAACTGGGATGGCGGGCCTTGTTTAGTAATCTAATCCTTGGATGGCGCCATTTCTTTGATAAGATAAGATAGGGATATGATGTCGGTGTCGGAATAACGTCAAGAATTTTGCCGTGACACATCCACCTTTTGTATTCGCTTGTTATTTCTTCAGTTCGAGATTTGGAGAATTGCTTCTTCTAGCCCTGAAAGGTCCTGCAGACTAGAAGTGATGGGACCAATTCTTCATCTAGTCCGCCACGCTGAAGTCAGTACTTCCTCCATCAACCACTACAGTACTACCAACCAGTGTCGCGCATCTTAGGACTGTTTGTCTTCCAAACAAAGCTCCTGTTTCAGTGGCTAATACTTCGATCCATCAGGGGGAGCACAATAGAGGTGGCGAAGCCTACAATATCCGCGACCCGATCCTTACGGAGCATGGTCTCAACGAGTGTCGAAACCTCAGCGACAGATTCCCCCGTCAAGACTCCATTGACTTGATAGTTTCTTCTCCCCTTCGTCGTGCTCTCTATACCGGTCTCTATGCATTCAAACCTGCCATTCTTAGAGGTGTGAAGGTTGTTGCTCTACCCGAGCTACAAGAAACTAGCGATGTGCCATGCGACACAGGAAGCCCAGTTTCAGTTCTCAGTGAAGAATTCGACGCGTTAGAGGAGCCGTTCAACAAGGCTGTTGATTTTGGATTACTTGGTAACCACTGGTGGGAAAAGGTTAGATTCTACCCTTGTTGTTCAGCATAGGAGACAGAGATGTTTTCCGGCCCTCTGCACTTCCTCGGATCCTTAACGGCTTACTGGAAAATAGAAAGGTAGATGGGCTCCATCATCGAGCGCATTGATTGCACGTGCAAAAGCAGCTAGGATCTGGCTGAAAGCTCGGCCTGAGAAAGAGATTGTAGTGATAGGCCACGGGGGCTTCTTCCATTATCTTACAGAAGACTGGTGTGGCGTGAAGGAATGCGAGCATAGTGAGTCTATATATGGTGTCTTACTGGGGGCACTCGTCTTGCGACTTTCGTGAGCATTGTTCTGACCGATGGATACGGATGCAGCCAGCTCTTGGGAGAACACCGAATTTCGCACCTACACGTTCGTCAATGGCGATGATGACGCAGGCATTGTCGAAACGGAGGAGTCTAAGAAAGCCAGAGGGGCCCCATTGGAATATCTTTCCAGGGAAGAGCAGCAGAGACTCTATCTTCAGGTGATGCAGTATTGGGATGAGCGCGGATTTCAAAACCCACTAAAGCTAGAATAAGTTCGTCATTGCCACATTCCTCTACCCTTGCTGGCACGACCATCGCGGTATCAGGAACTTTCTTTCAATCTCTATCTACCACCAAGGCTGATCTGGGAGCTCGCCTTTCAAGTTACCACATTGAAAGGTCGCCCCGCGCACCATTCTTCCACGACCTGCTTCAGCATTTTTGACTGATTCTCCCAAGTCATCTGTGCCAACCAAGCCAAATGTGGACTGACGATTAGATTCAAATCCGTCGTATCTTCACGGAGCAAAGGTGAATTCTCGGGCCCTGCAGGCTCCTCACGGAAAACGTCTGTTGCTGCGCCTGCAATTCTTTTTTCCTTGAGTGCGGTAACGAGCGCCTCTTCGTCCACCACACCTCCGCGGGAAACGTTGATGAGTATCGTGTGCTGAGACATCTTCTCGAACTCTGCGGAGGAGATGAGGTTTCGCGTGGAATTGAGTAGCGGCACTGCTACAAATATCACTGTACATCTGCGGAGAAGACTCTCGAAAGGAACACGTTCCTCCACGAAGCTCCCGTCCGTTGAGTTGCTTTCACTGGATATTTTGCGTCCTGATATCAGGACGTTCATACCCAAAGCGCGAGCCAGCTTAGCGATTCTCTTGCCTGTCTCAATGAGTCACTCTGATCCTTGAACGCAGCCATTGGCGTAAGCAAAAAGCATCCTGAAGAGCTGAACTCACCGACACCCCCATAACCTACGATACCGACAACCTCCTCCTGACACGTCAGTGGCGGCTGGCCATCCGTACCAAGCATCTGATACATCAATGTTCCCCGTTTGGGCCATTCGCCCGCTCTAGTCAGAGTATGCAGACCAAGCATCTTCCGCCGTGTAGCAAAGTACATTCCGATCGCGTGTTCAGATACAGACTCTACATTTGCGCTTGGGCAATTGCTCACGAGAATTCCGCGCGCTTTACATGCTTCCAGATCAACGCAATCGGTGCCCGTTGCTACCACAGCGATGAATCTTAGATGCGGAGTAACCTCTGGCGAGAGCACCGCGGCATCGACTTTGATGGTGGAAAACACCAGGATGGAAGCATCGTGGACGCGCTCGTGTAATTCAGAGAGGGATGTTTTCTGATAGATCGTCGTTGTATATGTATGGTTCTCTGGCAAGCGAAAGTCTGGAACTGGGCAGAAGGCGGCTTGGAGGAAGACGATGTGGTGGTGATGTGCCGCCGACGGAGGAGCTTCCATCTCTGTTCGTTTTTTTTACCGGATGGATAAATGTCGTCGATGATATTCGATCCCCAATGTAATCCAATCTTCAATTCTCCGAGCAAGACGCTGCTTGGTGCCGATATTTGAAGTGCGCATCCTCGAGGCTTTCCCCGCGTAACGCGCTGCGCCTTATCCAAGACATTTTGCGGGTCAATTGAAGTGATCACTAATGCTGGTATAGTGGACAGAGGTCACTACTTTTAGACTTAGTGATGTTGGAAGACATAGTATCAGATTCAATGCAATAATTAACAGAAGAGAGCAGTCTCCATATGTTCCGCAATGAAAGATTCACGCATTGTCGTTGATGTAAGAAAAATGTGGATGGATCTGGGGAAAAGCCACGCGTTGGGGCAACTCCAAAAGAATCTCTTCGTCGTCACTTTTCCGCTTCCCAACATTGACTGACATCACCAGTTGTCGATCATCATCGCCATCATCGTCTCTCTACCACCTCAGAATTAATTTGCTTCTTTTCATTTCACTGACTTGTCAGGCAAACTCCTTTAATCCATCCGCTCATTCTCACATTGTTATTGCCTTTCCAGCGCTGTCCCACGCGCGTTGTCGTCGTTGCCCATCGACGACAATGGCTGGCTCAGAGTCGAACCCGCCTCGGCGGATGATCCCATGGCTGTATGATCTCGGCCTGTGGATCTTCACCTTGTGTTTGGATATTTTCTTTCGACAGATTTATCCTCGAGGAGCATGGAGAATTCCCGAGAAAGGACCGGTCTTGATCGTCGCAGCACCGCACGCCAACCAATTTGTTGATTCTCTGATATTGATGCGCCTGCTCAAGGATCAGGCAAAACGGCGCGTGTCGTTTTTGATTGCAGAAAAATCTATGAAAGAACCCTATATCGGTACCCTGGCTTCATGCATGGGTGCGCTTCCGGTGGTTCGTGCGATGGATCAGGCCAAGCCAGGCAGAGGGACGATCTATCAGCCCGACCCAGAGAACGATCCCAGTCTTATTCATGGTATCGATGCTGACTTTACGCAGCCGGAGTATATGGTGGGAGGATCGATCATTATTCCCAGTAAAGGCAACAGTGGTCCTGAATCCGCTTCTATTGCGGAGATACTTGGACCTCAAGCTCTCCGGCTGAAGAAGCCATTCAAAAGCTTGGAATCCCAGTCTTCTCGCGGTTCAACCTTCAAGGTTGCTCCTCACATTGATCAAAGTCACATGTTCGAGGCCGTCTTCGACGAACTGTCGCGCGGAGGATGTATTGGCATCTTTCCTGAAGGTGGGAGCCACGATCGGTCGAGTCTTTTACCGTTGAAAGCTGGTGCGGCCTTGATGGCCCTCGGGACTCTGGCTCGCGATCCAAACTGTCATCTGTCCATCATTCCCTGTGGTATGAACTACTTCCATGCTCACAAGTTCCGATCGAGGGCCGTGATCGAATTTGGCCGTCCAATCCATGTCCACCCGGATCAAGTCGAGGCTTTCAAGGCCGGCGGCAACCTCAAACGCAATGCAGTCGGCTCTCTGCTCGAGACAATCTACGAAGGCCTTGCGGCAGTCACCCAGATTAGCCCGGATCATGAAACGCTGATGCTCGTGCAATCGACAAGGAAGCTTTACAATCCAATCAGCAAGAAGCTTCCATTACCTCTAGTGATCGAATTTAACCGACGCCTTCTGAAAGGATACACTCAGCATCAGGATGATCCCCGGGTAAAACATCTCAAGAAGGCAGTAGCTGATTACAACAGGCGCCTGGAAGCTCTGGGAATCAAGGACCATCAGGTTGAATGGGGCAACGTGGAGCAGAAACCTTGGCCGCTCACACTTATCATTCTGTTCTATCGCCTTGCCAAGCTTCTGCTCTTAAGTATCGGCACATTGCCTGGATTGATCTTATTCTGGCCTGTCTTTGTTACTTGCAAGATCATCTCGGAGAAGAAACGTCGAAAGGCACTTGCGGCCTCTGTGGTCAAGCTTCAGGGCCACGACGTCGTCAGTACCTGGAAGATTCTCGTCGCAATGGGGCTTGCTCCCGCTCTATACACATACTACACGGTCATAGTCACTGCATGGCTACATTACAATCGCCGGGATGGCTATTATTCACATGTCTTACCATGGTGGATGCAGGCTAGGAGCTACATTCCAGATTCTGTCCCCTTGTGGGCTTTCGCGATCGGCTTCTTCTCGCTCATGATATCTCTCACTTTTGCCGCCCTTCGATTCGGCGAAATCGGAATGGACATTGTCAAGTCTCTTCCACCTCTGCTCGTCGCGTTGAACCCTTGGTCTTCTCCGTCGCTGAGCAACCTTCAGGCTCATCGCGACGCACTCTCCGTCCAGGTGACCGACACCATCAACAGTTTGGGTTTTGACCTGCTGCCGGAGTTTGACGCGGAAGGCATACCTGTCGACTCTTACAAGCCAGATGCGTATCAGTCGCGCCTCAAAAGCATGCCGCCCAGTGAGCCGGAGAGCCGCAATCGCAGCCGGAGCAGGTCAGCAGGTCGGGGAGTGACATCGCAGGAAAAGGACCTGAAAGCGCTTAGTTCGATCAATTCAGCAGGTGATTTGCACGAAGTTGACAAGAAGATTCATGATGCGTTGAGGGAAAGAGGAAGAAGGCGGAGGAGCGTGGCCCGACGACTGGAGACACAATCTTGAAGTATGACTCCTCTAACGCTGAGCTCGAAGGAAAGAAAGAGAAGTGATATTCCATTCTCATCTTGGTTGAGTCAAATGGAAGGACGTGCTTTGCTGGAGTGATTACGACCTGGCGCTGCAACATTAGCGGCGACCACAGCAACTGGTGAAAGACGACTGATGCTATTAAGTCTTTATTGCGCAACAAACCTACATAATTCACTCCCCTATTCTGTCACCTTAAACCGGCAGGCCCAGTCTTCGTCCTGGTCGAGACGAAAGCATCGAAGGTCCTGAGATTCATGCTCTTCATTCCAATATGACGACCCGATGCGCGTCAGGGAATATGAACGAGCAATTCATCAAGGTATGAATCACGTTAATCTCGGTTTCTCCAGACGCGAGATGTTACGCGACGAGTGACCCAAAATCCTGAGGGTGGTTATACACACCTAACATGACAATTGAAATAAGAGCAGGCCAATGCTTTCCGGAATGCGAGCTCGATGGGACGTTTGATTGGCCCGGCACGGTTTCGGTATGCAAGACCCGCACTGTGAGAGCATGCGGTGCTTGGAATGCTGGGAATGTCATTCTCAGGACTTGCATCATCGCGAGGCGGAGAAGACTCGGTAGTACGCGCGAAAGATGTGATGAGAGATTCTCGGCATGCCGACCTCATTCTTTGCGGTCTTCCGGCCTTCGAATTTATGTAGTGTATGTACCAGATGGATGAAATGGAACATGAATATAAGAGCGCTTGCTATGGACATGTGTTGCTGGAGGTGTTTGTGTCTCCTTTCTTTCAGGTGCTGATCCTTTGTCCTTTCGATCAATCTAAGGACATTGATTAACTCTCACAGTCTGCTTCATTCTCAGAAACAATTCATCAGTGAATGTACTGAGCATATCAAAAATTTGTCATACAAACCTTCCATTGCACTTCTTTATCCTGTTCTTCTGTACAAGCCCAGTCCATTTAAAGTGTCTTCTATCTCGCCCAAGACACAATTCAATCCAGATCTCCATAATCTAAACCCATCTGCCACGCAAATCACAGTCTCTATCGCAATCATGTATCCAACAACAGTGAGCTCCTCCCTCCTTTCTTTTGCTCCCCAGTGCTCTACTCCATGCTAACAATACCCCTTCCACCTAGCTCTCCTCCTCCATCACCATCCTGCTCCTCCTCCTAACGCTCTCGCACTCCACTACCGCCATCCCCACCGCCCGCATCTGGACATACTTCTACTCATTCTGTCCACCATCATCATCATCTTCATCACCAAACGACACAACATCCTCCTCCTTGCGCCTTCTCCCCGACAACACCGACCTGCCCGCCACACCAGTAGACCTCCACCCAGGAACATGCCAAGGCATCCCGACCCCATCCTTCAACCGCGACAAAGTCGACCAAGTCTCCGTCGACGCGCGACTCATCCAGCTCGGGGAACCCTTTCAACAATGCAACATCACCGTGCATGAGGTTCCCGGGTGCGTTGATCCGCCTCTCATTGAGACGGCCATCAGGGATAGGGTGGCGACTAGTGAGTGCGTGCGGAGGAATTTCGCGGCGTATAGTCAGGTTTGGGTGAGGTTGGATTGTGGGGAGGTAGGAACGGGGACTACTGGGACGACGAAGGGCGAGAACTAGCAGGGGTTGCAGCATTCGAATCAGGAAAATGATTTGAAAGGAGGAGGAGATCAGGACTTGGGGTCGGCGCTAACAGTCGAACAAGATGGTAGTGGTCGTAACGGTGATGATGGGAAGGTGGATGGGGGGGGATGATGTGCATTTTGGGAGGGTGTCTGATGAGCCATCGTCACCGGCACCGGTCTCTGAAGGAGAAAAGAGCTGCAACTGTGACCATCGAAGGTATAGGACCGTTTCTTGCAAAGGCAAGCAAGGTGCTAGGTTGCGGAGGAGGGGACATCTTCGGCGAAGGAGCGGCCACTACTAGGTTGGTTGACGTTTTCTCTTTTCCCGTCTGTAGAATGTGGAGTACGGATGGGGTATACAGTTGCAGCACAGGTTCAAGGAGAGAGCAGTTGTACATACTTCATTCCCAGAAATAGTGCAGGTCGGTTATTTCAAGCCAAAGTATACGTTGCATGCATATAACATGGTGTTTTTGGCCTCAGGTGCTTCATCTAGAGCAATAATCCTTGTAAGTAATTCAGGTATTGCCATTTGTGAAGGTCAATTTATCTAATAATCTCTTAGATACATGAGTTCGAATCACTCAACCAATACTGATATCTCACAAGTGCAGACCTCTCTAAATCAGCCACTTCACAGTTGCAGGAGACCTGCAATGAGAGAAAACAAGTGATATAACATAGTGTACATTTGTGCGGCTCTCAAGAGAAGAGCTGCAAGAGTATAATGGAAGAAAATACCAATCAAGTCCATCATTGATATAGAAGAATGATGCCCCGTGAACAACCCCTATGAAAAACGCCCACATGCTTAAAGAAACTCAGCAATACCACACCAACAACGCACCACCTAATCCCTAGAATCCAAAACTATCCAGCAGAGAATTGGCATCCGGCTCAGTAAACATCGTAGGCGGCGGCTTCGCTTTGGGCTTCTGCGGCATTGCTGGGCTTTGCACCTCCTGCTCGACCTGCGATAGACCCAGCGCTTTCACAGGCATGTCAGCCACGACGAGACTGCTGCGTCGCCGGAGTAACTTTCTGTAATCGACTCCATTTTCCTGTAGATCGATTGACCGACGACCCTTTGACGGTAACGTAGATGGCGGAGGTGGCCGCAAGAATTCCCAGTGACGGACGAGATCGAGAGCAAGGAGGTCACAGCCCATTCGATCGTAGAGCCTTGCGTTGCGGAGTATGAAATTCCATTCTGCGAGAGGAGGAATCTGGGAGGCGCCCTTGAGCGTCTGGAGAGTTTTCTCGCGGAGCTGCTTGTATAGAACGACCAGGGCGGGGTCGTTAGAAAGGTAGGATTTTGCTTGTAAAGTGATCAGACTGGGGGTACCGGGGGTTGTAGGGGTGGATGGAAGAAGGGATTCGACAGGCGACTAACAGAGAGAGTTTCTTGTGAATACTCCGTTGAATTAACATTTTGTTACGGGTCGGGCTGACTTACTATCAATGAGCGCACCGCCATATCACGCCGTCTAAGCATCCAAAACGCCCACGACGCCATCCATCTGTTTCCTTCGGCGGCGGCTTCAGTCAAGACCTTCTCTTCCAATATCTCTTTCAAGACGATCCCATCATCTCCTTCGTAAGCTCTGGTGATGGCAATTGCAAGCTGCAGATCGCCCAGCTGGTTCATGCAAACAAGAGCAGCATCCCGCAGATGGTCTGCAAGAAGGAAGAAGGCCGCAGCGTACTCTGGACATGGAAGTTAGCAGAGGTAGAAAATCCTGAAATGATGCTGGCTTACCGAATCTTCGCTTTCCAAGCAGAGCGTATGCGTTTTTGAGCGCTGACGTCTTCCATCGTGCTTCCCGGAAATCGTTCGCTAATAGGCGTTGGGTAGCAGCTTGTTCGCGATGCCAACTTGCCATACGCCATAAGCCCTGAAGGATATTCTTCTTCTTCAGTGCGAGATAGAACAAGGAGCAATCAATAGGATTCTTCTCTTCCGTCTTCGTATACTCGTTTCGGGCAACGATTTCTAATTGTGCTCGCTGCGAACAATAAAAAAAGGTTTAGTCAGCGGTGGTCAAAAACAAAACAGAACAAACGACGAATGCTTACAAGCGCAGTGATATCAGACATCCACATGAAGATACCACTCTCTCGAGCCGCACTCCATAAGAGTTTCCCATTGAATTGCCTCGATACGAGATCAGCGAGGATATCCTGACTGCCACTGTGGAATGCCCAAACAATTTCTCTCCAAGACACCGTATCCTTGTTGGCAACGCCTTGACTTCTGCGTAGCATGTGCTGCCGGAAGAAGAGAAGATATCGTGCGGCGTTATCATCCATCGAGCGTCTGTGCTTCTCTACAGTGGCGACGCACTCAATTGTATCAGCGAGGCGAAATTGTTCCTGACTTGTGAGCTGGGGCAGTGCGAAGCGGGCTAGATTCTCGTTGAGCGCTGCGGCTGTGCTCTCGTCCACGAAATATGAGTCTTCTTCGACAGAGAAGTTGGCGAAGGAAGAGTGCATCTCTTTTGATGCTGCTTTTTGCGGCGTCTTGTCATATTCAGTAACAGCGGGAAAAAAAAAGGTACGTCGCGATACTCACATCTTGTTCCTCATAGAAGTCCTCTAGTGGCATCTCCAAGAAACCATCCACGTCGTCACCTTCAGTATGAAACTTGAGTTTTCTATGCAGACGCATCAAAATCGCATGGACAAGGTTTGTCTTTCCCGTAAGGATACACTGTGCAAGGAATTGTGGATGGAAAACCGGCAATGGACCATTCAACCGGCTCACCACCTCAAACAGATCAACAGTTGACATGCCATGAGTAGGAATGCGAAGATTGGAAATGAGACGATTCTCTGTTTCAATCTCTTTATCGTAGACAAAAAGTTGATTTCCCGCGCCGATCACGAGATGGCCATTACTCAACCAGCACGAATCACCGATGGGATGGGGCGTCAGGTCGCGGATTCGTATTTCGTGGATCTGCGTCCAGGATGGACGAGAGTCGAGATAGTCGTAACGAAGCTGAGAAAGAAGAATAACCTTATGCGGAAACCCTACCGCTAAGATTGATTGCATATCAGGGGTGGACGTCCAGTCTAAGTCGCGGATGATGTCCTGTTGAGCGAAGTGTTCCTCGAACTCCAATTGGGCATTACTGGTATCCCAGATTGTCAAGCGAGTGCGGTCTTCGTCAACGAGGGCGGCCTTTCTGATGGAGCTTCCGCTGGCGAGGGACGGATTCAATATACCCGTTTCGAGCGTTGAAGTCAACAACCAGTGAACTTTGCTGTCTTCCCTATCCACTTTGGCGGTCCATGTACGAATGGTTCCGCTGTGGGTATAAGACAGCGCTATATCTGCTGCGAATATGTCAAAAAAGCCCGAGACCTTAGCCCTAAGTCCCGCGGGGTCAACGGGGAGAATGTATGCGACATCTTCCTTCACACCAAGGTTGAAGGGACAGAGTTTGCGTAAATGAAATTTGTCAGTGCTCAAGTGACCATTCGTCTGATGTGTACCGGTGGGCAAGATGATCTCCCAAGCAATTCCGCTCATATCAGCGCCAATAGCCGCTATGTACGCAGTATCATTCTCAGAGTCAGGAGTCGGAATCGACAAGACGCAAAGCGGTTTGCTTGAAAGCTCAAACCCTTCGACTGCCAGCCTTTTGGCGTTGAAGTGGCGGGTATCCCACAATGAAATGGCATTGTGATGAAGGTTGACTATGAAATCTCCATTTCCTAAAACACACGTACGATGGATATGCTCCTCCGAATATAACGTGCTTTTCCGGACCAGTGACGACACACCGTGTCTGTGCCGTTGCCTCCATATCATCGCTTTGTTGTCATCAGTTCGTGAGATCAGAATGTCGCCAACGGCATTGCGAACAATCTTTTTGATTGGGCTACTATGTCCTGACCAAGACCCTTTCAAGAAAATTCGATTCTTCCGCGGCGCCGGGTCGAACAAGACGTCTACTTGCGAGTCAAACCATTCTATCCGGCCGTCAAAGTGGTGCACCAAGACGCTCACCGAATCGTCCAGAACAGTGCTCTGAAAAGCACACAGCTGGGCATAGTCCTCGTCCGGGGAAAGGTCCGACATAAACGTGAAATTGAAGCCTTCGACATGCAGAATGTTGAAGATGCTCAATGCCTTCTTGATCTTGCTCCCAACGTCCTCAAGAGCCCACGCCGACATGTGACCCCTCCCATCAAGTACAACGCAGATCTCAGGGCTCTTATTCGCGACTTCGATAATGTGTTCCAGCGCGTGATTTTCCTTGTTGCCCGTGCTGCGCTGCACAGCCCGTTCCGTGGCACCGCAAAAGTCGCGGCTATCGAGAATGAATCCATATCGTCGAGTCTTCCTATGTATGTCCGACCCATGTCTCGGCTGGATTGATGTATTCATATCGATCTCCGTCCATAGCTGCAGAGCCGACAACGAGTGATGTTCTGATGCCGCCCACACTCTGATCTTATTGTCTGCGCATAAAGTATAAAGCACATTATCCATAGACTGCTCCCGATGGAGGGGTTTCCGCCAATGTATGCCCGTGACAATAGCCGGGTGAGCAAGATACGAGACCTCGAAGCGGACATCGTCCGCTCCAAAAGCGAGCCGGCGCCATACTTTTATCAGTCGGTCATAACGCCCTGTAGTGACGACGAGTGTCGCGTCTGGTGAGAATTGCGCAAACTTGACGGGGGTTGCGAGCTTCCGCTTCCATACTAGGCGTGGGGTATCGGTCAAGAACCACAGGGTGAGATGTGAGTTGCCCAGGAGTAGCTCGTCCGGCGAGCCCCATGATAACGTGTTAATCCGCTCGTTATCGTCATCGGCGCGAAAGGTATGAACAAGAGACCACTATCCAATGCGACATTATCAGTGTGATTGTTCTGCCAGCGGTAGTGTCCAAGCGGCTCGAGCTCGAGACTCCGTCTCAAAACCGGGCGAATCCACCAACCTTCAATGTCTCACCCTTTATTCCATATGGCTGATACACGAAGACGTCTGGTCCACCGCACACGGCGATTTTGCCCGTTGCCTCATCGATTGCGACTGCCTCGAGTGTCTCGGTATCATCAACGTAGATTGTCTGTAGGAGCTTCTGCGGCCCGCCAAGGATGACGAGTGCATGGCCAGAGACGTACGCCTGCGTAGTAGACGCGCAGCCAGGATGATTAGCTATCGCATACAAAAAGAAGACTTTCAGAATAGACAAAGCAATCCGGCATTGACTCACAACGACCCGAAGTCCATCCCATAACGCAGTGCTGAAAGAATGAAGCTTCGCTGGGGGTCTCCCCGGCAATACCGCTCGCATCTAGGCGGTCTTTGTTGGCGTTGACGCTTGATGCGCTTGAGTAGAAGCTACACCATTGCCAGCAAAAGAAGGGTACCGAGCTCTGCAAGAGAGAATGAAGTAGACTGATAGATTCAGCGTGAGTTCAAAAGCGACAAATGGGTTATTGTGAGTTGCTTTGTGGTAGTTCAAGGTGAGTGCAGTCGGAAGTGGCAGTACGAAGTGTATTCGAGCTGGAGCTGGAGGTGTTCCCGCATTTGGCGTGTGACCACCAAAAGGCTACATCCAAATCATTCATGTGCCATTGTCGATCCAGCAATGCAGCTAGTCATCAGAGAGAATGGTTATACTCAATGATAATGTTTCAATGGATTTGGAAACTGCTATAATATCTCATATTGACAAATGTCTTATACAAGGGCAGTACAGCATCATACTGTCCTCACTCTAGCCACTATACAAACTGCACGATGAGACAGTTCCACTCCAAGCACGATCTTGATTCCATCTAGAGATCCTTGCTCAAGAGACAGAAGGTCTTGTACAAATCAAATGATCATCACAGAAGACCAATATCCAAAAATGCCAGCTCCAATTCAAACCCGGAACCAATCAAGCACTCGATACAAACCACCCTGCTGTGAAGAGGGTATCAAAAAAATAGAAAAGGAGCCCCAAAAGAATTAAGAGACACATCATATCGTAATTGTACAGATTTCATAACCGCCTGTTTGCCGACTTCCTACCATCAGTAGGTGACTCCGGCTCCACATCGACAAACCGGACGCTGGCTCCCAACGAACCGGGCCTACTGCTGCGACCCCGCTTGCTGCTGGACGCGGTCTTCGAAGCGGCGGCCTCTGCGCGGAGTAGTCGACTGGCGAAAGGTGTATACAAAGGTGTGGCGGGAGTAGTAGATAATTGCGCAAGTGCTCTGGCACGAGCAGCACGCTTGGACGGCGAGTTCATGTAACTTGGTGTGGCTAGCGGTGTAGCTTGTGGTTCCTCGGACGTGTTCACAAAATCACTGAACTTGAAGGGAGTTTCGATTTGATACCAGGGATCAAACACTAATTGGCCGGCCGCACCACCGTCGCCGGTGTTCATCTCCCTGGCCGGCGTTGTTAATGTAGGTCCTGGAGAATCTCGAGCCTCAAGCCTCAACCTGGCCTTTTCTGCCCAGTGACGGAGCATAATTCGTGAATGCTTCCTCAGTTTCCGTTCCCTCATCGCCTCCGCAGTTTCAACAGTGCTTTTGATTTGGAAGACGCGAAGGCTCAACTTGCGAAGCTGTGCAGCAGCTTGGCTCAAGACATGTAAGCGGTAAAATTGATCTGCTTGTTCAGTCCGATTCTGATTCTCAACAAGAACTTCGGCCAGGCGCGTCAGCTGGACATAAGCAAGTTGGCGCAAATAGTAGATGTCAGCGTCGCGAGAGTCTTGCACTCTTGTTGCGGTCTTTTCATACCATCGGCCCAGAATCTCGAATGAGATATTAAGAGCCTTATTTCGATTAAGACTCATCGCCTGCTGCTCCATTTCCATGACGTGTTGGGCCTTCGATTTCCACGTTGCAAGAGCCTTTGATGCCATATTGATTTTGATTCTTCTCCGTACTTTTGCATAGGCTTCCAGACGACGTCGCTTCGATGATTCAACGGTTGCAGCGTGCCAACGTTTGATCTTTCTCATCATCAAGAAATAAAAGTCGGCACGTTGCGCCCACCCTTCCATGGTCACGACCTGTTCGTGCTTGGCCTTCCAAACGGCGAGCGACTCCTGTTTGAGGCGCGGCCCATAGAATTCAGAGGCGATGTATTCTCGTTGCCGCTGAAGCGCGAGCTGGTCTCGCCAACAAGCCAGCTTCGACTGGAGTATTTCTTCTCGTCTATGATCTTGGTGTACATCTGCGTGGAATAAAAGTCGAGAATAGGTTCCGCGAATATTCGTAACAAACTTGGAAAACACCTCACGGGTGATGCGCTGGTCTCGGATGCGCTTCATCAATCGACACCTCTCAGCAAGGACCCATTTATACATGGTTTCCATCTTCAGTCTTTCTTCAATTCGCGCACTAAGAGCCTGGCAGCGGAGCAGATCGTTCCATGAAGTCCACGCGTTGCGCATAATCCTCACTCGGTCCAGCTCTGTCGCTTGTTTGAGCATTCTTGCGCGCATAACCCATTGCGTGTATGCTGTCCGCTGGATCCGCATATCAACCATATGAGCCACTCTGGTGGTAACAGGGGCCAAGTGAGACTGTATCCTCCATTCGTCGAATGTCTGTATCATTAGTCTTTGGCGATGCATAGATACTGCACGCTCATCAGCGGATGCAATGGCCTTGGACCTTTGAGACCAAGCCTGCAACCCTGACTTGAGCAAGTAACATTTATCCGAAATCTCCATCTCCTGCTCGCGTTCGCGATTCATTCTGAATTTTCGCAGCCAGAAAATGAGGGAACGCTTTTTAATGCAATATTCATACCATTGAGGAGCGCGTCGTTCGCAGAGTTGCCAGAACCAACGCCAATAAGTCTCATGGACCAAATTCCTATTATAAGTATCTGTTGCATTTGCTTCAGCTGATTTCACTTGTCTGACTTTCTTTCTCCAGGCGTTGAAAGGCCGCCGTAAGGCAAATCGCTGGGCCTTCAACTCATTCACAGCAGTGATCTCGCGCCAGGCATTGAAGTACTTGACGCGGAGAATATGTCGCCGCGCAGCGGATGTTCTAGCAACTTCATCCGATGTCAGTTGAGCCCAGTGAGTGAACGCTTTGGTCATCAGATACAGGTCTCGAGCCCGCGCCGCACGCGCCTCGAGATGTTTGAAGAAGCGCTCCGTCCGGGCGGCCTGACGTTTCTGTTGCATCAATGCGCGCCACATCTCAAACGCCTGCCGGAGCAGGGTCAGTCGATCACGATTTACAGCAACGAGCTCCATATTCTGGTGGGCCTGCCGCGCCTGAAAAGCCTTCTTCAGCCATTGAGTGAGGATGCGCCGGTTGATAGCCCTTTGGCGGTACATATCGAACGTCGAGGCATCGCGTAACAAATCCGAGAGCGATGGCCGGTAAAGCATTTCGGGAGGAACCCGACCTTTGTCGAATGAGTCGCTGTCATCGCCTTCGAAAACGGACGCTTCCTCATTCGCATCCGAGCTACCAGAGGAACTTGACAATTGCGCGTTACGCTGTGACGAAGCTGCGGCCCTTCGCTCCGCATGGATCCGTTCGAAATCCGCCTTTGCGGGATGTCCATTTGGTAACTGTCGTTCATCAGACTTGCGCTTCCCTTCTCTTGACGATCGCATTCGGCTCATCAACCGACGCCCGGCCTCTAGAAACTGCGCAATGAGTTGCGTCCTATCAGGAGACTCCGGCCTCTTAGCGATCGATTTCCGTTTCGGTGAGGGATTAGTTCCCGGGAACTCAGGTTTGCCGACTTGCAGTCGCGACATGGAAGAGCGCGAGCTCGGGCGATTAGCAAAACTGCGCTGTGTCGCATCCTCTCCTACATCATACATGGAGTTGAATGAAGCCCGTCTCCGCCGAGTTCCCCGCTGCGTTGTATCCTCCGCTGGAGGCACCGAGAACCCGCGATTCGCAATTTCGCTGCGTTCGCGTCCGTCGGTCACATCCTGGTGGTTGCCGTAGAATGTCTCGTTCCCGTCATGAGCAGTGTCGCCATCATCCAATTCAAGAACTATCCCCATAGCCGCAAGTAGATTCTCGAACTTTTCGAAGAGTGTCTTGCCATGGACGCCTTTGCTTCCCATCTTGAAGAGGAAGCGCAGGCAGACCTGGCCCTGGTCTGCATCGACGCCATGTTCTGCAATAACCTCATCATACGCGTCGAATATAGCTCTGAATGGTAGTCGCTCGACTTCCGGATGCCGCTCCGCGCGGGTAATGATCTGATAGAGCAAGCCGACATCTATGACAATGCACGTCAATTGAAAAAGACCACCTCAGCATACAGGCGAACAAAACCCGTCAGCAAATCAAAGAAGTTATTCTTATTACCTTGATCGGAAAGAGACTGGTTCTCGTAGGATAAAGGTCCACGCTGAGAGGGTATCGGAGGCATCGAAACATTCACGACCTAAGGCGCGTTTTTCGCAAATGGGTGACAGATGCGGAGATCGAAAACAACCATTGCGAGAGAAGGCAAGCAGTGCGCAACAGAGCAGAGCGAGAAGCAAAATAGAGAAATCGCAGCGACCAACTCCGCGATCCAAGAATAAAAGAGATTAAGTCAAGAGGGCCAAATATGGAACAGAGCCATCTACCGAAGCAGCAACAATGCCATGGCTTCTTCTGCGCTGTCTTTGTTCTCTACAGATGTTTTGACCTGCGGCTGGTGTCGCGCGGAGGAATGCGCGAGTGCCCGCGGCACGTGATTTTGATTAGGTAAACATGGCGAGCATGTGGAGCGTTTCTTGCATCGCATCACCAGCGATAGTCGAGATCCGTCTCTTTTCGGTATTGGGAAATGCCAACAAAAACAAGACCTATCGAGAAGTTTGCCAAGGCAACCGCCCAGTGCTCTGCAGAGGTAGGGAGGTCTTATTTGCATTCCCTCGATGCAACCATGGATGGACTCGGACTGCGAAGCTGATCTCATGCACAGGCGGCTGCTTACGGTAAATGCATTGTTGCAGACTACAACGAAGTGCATAAAGACATGTGTGCGAAGGAGTTCATGAGACTCAAGGATTGCTTCTTGGTATGATCTATTCCAATCCAATTTTCAATAGAAAGCACTAACTAAAGACATCACAGGCGGCTTCGAAAAAGTTGTAATGAATTGATCAGTGAAATCATTGGTGTCAAACCTGGGTGCATCTATGTGGCGCAGTTGGGAATAGAGCATTGGAAATCTATGTTATGAGGCCATTTGAACTGTCCCGAAAAGAATTTCATTCAGACTCATGAAACACTATAATTAGAGCCCGGTTCTAGACACTATCTAATGGACATGTCTTTCTTTTGATTCTCTGCTCGAGCAGGAGCTTTCTACAGCTTAACCAATCTCAACAAGAATGTAGCCCTTTGAACTTCTTGTTCTTCCTGCAGAATGAGATCCTCCTCATCCTCGCGGCTAATCTTGCCGTCAACAACCGTATATTGGTCGAGTGGCCGGCGAACAGCCTTGGCGATGGTGCTTGCCTGCGACTCAAAAGCCTCCTTGAGTCCGATGTTGTCAGGATCGGAGAGCACAGCATACTCCATCTTCACATCATCCGTGGGGACTAATCCCGCCTTCTTGCGCAAGCGCTGAACTCTGTTAATGATCTCTCGGCCCAGGCCTTGGTGTGCCAACTCGGGATACAGGTTGGCGTCGAGGATGGTCAGCACATCGTCATCCGTGTTCGTCTCCATACCCTTTGAAGCGACATCATCCTCGTTCAGACCACGCTTCACTACCAGGTCGCCTTCCACAAGCTCGATGCCGTCAACAAGGATCTTCTTGTCTTGGACAAATCTCTTGACATCATCGCTGGACAGCGTGGGCAAAGCCTTCTTGACTTTCTGGGCATCCTTCTTCAATTTCTTGCCGAGGGTGGGCCAGTCAGCAGTGACACTGTACTGGACATTGTACTTGGCCTCATCTGACGACAAGATCAGCTCTTGCACGTTCAATTCTTCGAGGATGTAGCTCTCCAATGACTTCACATCGTCCAAGTATTGCTGGTCCTGGTGGATCACAATGAGTGTCTTCAAGGGAGATTTGAGACCGATGGACCGCCGCTCGCGGGAAATACGACCAAGTTCAATGACCTTCTGCATCCGTGCCACCCGTCTCTCCACAACCTCGTCGAAGAGCTCCTCGCGCACTTCGGGGTAGGGAAGGAAATGCACGCTGCGGCTGTCTTCTGCTCTAAGAGTTTCGGGAATATGAGGGAGAAGTTTCAAGTAGATGGTGTCTGTGAGGAAAGGTGTGAAGGGCGCAAGACCGCGAACCAGCGTGTAGAGAACCTCAAATAGCGTGTTCAAGGCATGCAGCGTGTCGTCAACGCCATATTCGCCCTTCAGCCGCTTGCGGTTGAATCGGATATACCAATTGGTGGTGTTATCAATCAGCTCCAGCAACCGGGGGACAACAGTGTACAGACGGTAAGCAGCCATCTCTTCATTGACGAACTTGAGAAGACTCTGGCAGCTGGCGAGGATCCAGCGATCCATGACATTGGTGTTGGTCGCCTCTGCCTTGGGATCAAATACATAGTCGACGCCCTCAGTCTTCTTAAACAGGGCAACCTGGCCCTCGAAGAACTTGTAGCTGTTCCACAAAGGAAGCAGGACCTTGGCGACAATTTCCTTGACACCAGACTCTTTGAACCTGAGCGGCTCAGCGCGAACCACAGGCGAGTTGATGAGATAGAGGCGCAGAGCATCGGAGCCATATCGCTCCATGATAAGGCTTGGATCAGGGTAATTCTTCAACCTCTTCGACATCTTCTTGCCATCCTCGGCGAGGACGATACCGTTCACAACACAGTTCTTAAAAGGCAGCTTGCCGAAGAGATGTGTTCCGAGAACGGTCATGGTGTAGAACCAACCACGGGTCTGGTCCAAGCCTTCAGCAATGAAATCACCGGGGAAACTCTTCTCGAACTGCTCCTTGTTCTCAAAAGGATAGTGTGTAGATGCGTACGGCATGCTACCAGACTCGAACCAACAGTCGAAAACCTCACTCACGCGGCGAAGGACACCCTTTCCTTGCTTGCTGGGGATAGTAATCTTATCCACCTTATCGCGATGAAGGTCGGTAATTTCTCCCTCGTAGCCACTCAGTTTCTTGAGCTCCTCGACGCTGCCCACGGCAACGATTTCCTTGAAATCATCGCTGACCCACAATGGGAGAGGCGTACCCCAGAATCGGTTTCTGGAGATGTTCCAGTCGCGAGCGTTTTGAATCCAGCTGGAGAACCGTCTCTCCTTGACAAAAGATGGAACCCAGTGAGACTGCTCGATACCCTCGAGCATTGAGGGGATGATCGGGCCAATCTTGACAAACCACGACGGCACCGCGCGGTAGATCAGAGGTGTGTCAGAACGCCAGCAGAATGGGTAACTGTGAGTGATCTGGCTGTCAACGATCAGTCGCCCTGTTCCCTTCAAGTACTTGATGATCGCCTTGTCGGCAGCCTTAACATGCTGACCGGCAAAATCGCGGACCTCAGCGGTGAAGCAGCCCCGTTCATCGACAGGGTTAGGAGGCAGGCGCGTCTCGTTAATGACGCCGTTCTCCACGGCGACCCTGTAGTCATCTTCACCGAACGCCGGAGCCTGGTGGACAATACCGACACCATCATCAGCAGTAACATATTCAGCCATCAACACCTTGAAACCATCCTCTTTAAACTCGTCGTAGAAGTAGTCGAAGAGAGGCTGATACCTCCAACCCTTCATGTGAGTACCCTTGAAGCGATCGACAATCTTAAACTTGGCCTTCTTTGGATCTTTGTAGAGGGTACGAAGCAAAGATTCGAGGAGGATATAGTTCTTTCCGGAGGCTTCATCGTAAATCTTGACGTACTCAAAGTCGGGGTGAGCCGCGAGGCCAGTATGGGAGGGCAATGTCCACGGTGTGGTTGTCCAGGCAAGCAGGCAAGTATCGGGATCATCCAAGAGAGGGAATGTTACGACCACCGCTGGATCTTGCACGTCCTTGTAGTTCTGCTGTGCTTCGAAGTTGGACAGGGGAGTATTTAACGCGGTCGAAAAGGGCATGACACGATAGCCACGGTAGACCAGTCCCTTGTCGAAAAGCTGCTTGAAAACCCACCAAACCGACTCCATGAAGGATACGTTCATCGTCTATTCTCGTCGATAATTCCAGTCAGCGACCACCCATCATCATCGGGTTGCGAAGTCAGATTCTTCGAGCAGAGCCTACCTTGTAATCATTGTCAAAGTCAATCCAGCGTCCAAGCCTCTCGATAGTCTGACGCCATTCTGAGGCGAATCTCATCACAATGGCTCTGCACTCCTCGTTGTATTTCTCAATTCCGATCTTCTCAACCGCCTCCAAGCCGGACATACCCAACTTCTTGTCGATTTCGTACTCGATGGGGACACCATGAGTATCCCAGCCGAATCGTCGCTCCACATAGTGGCCCTTCATTGACCAGTATCTGGGAATGATATCTTTAATGGTAGAGGCCAATAGATGGCCATAATGGGGCAATCCAGTCGCGAACGGAGGGCCATCGTAGAAGGTGTAAGGTTTGCGGCCACGAGACAGCTCAACCTGTCTGCGAAAGGCGTTGATCTCCCTCCACCTCTTGAGGATGGCCTCCTCCTCGGCCGGGAAGTCGATGGACATGGCGAACGTTGGCTTTCGTGAAGTCGTGACAGTTGTTGCAACTCTCAAGGGGAGGAAGACGCGCGGGGTAAAGATAAAATAACAGGTTTGAGTATGTAGTTATTACTGCTGGGGTGAGTCACCCCGCCAGCCGATAAGATTTTTTGGGCAAAGTGCGCCCACACCAGCTGCTCCACTGCAACAACATACTTAGTCCTTTCTACGAAGATCAACAGTGACTCACGATTCAAGATCTTCTAATATGGGTCATACTTGGCAATCAAGGAGTCAGAGATAGACATTGAACGAATCGGGGCATAATTACATCGTCTCTTACCCAAACCGAATAATTACAGGTAAATAATTTCGCAGGAGTTTGCACTCGAAAGCTATGAGTCAAACTGACAATTCATCTCTGGCCCATTGCTTATCGTGCAATCCTTTGGGGCCACTAAGTATTGCTCTCATTCCGACCTGATCCAAATGATGCGGTGGCTCATGAACCACATCAACCCTAACGATGACCTGGATATAACATGCACTCTAATCTTCAGCCTCCTCTTCTTCGTCCTCGTCTTCAGCTTCAGAGACTTCTTCGCCAAGCTCCTTCAAGCGTTTCTAGATGCTAATTAGTCGACTGCACGTAGCGTCAAATGTAAGCAAATGGGGACTTACCTTGTCCTGATTCCTCTTAGCCTCAAGATCACTGAAGACAATCAGTAAATCATCGAGTTCCGACTGTGCTGCCTTGCGAGCCTCTTCTTTCTCCTTAGCATCCGATTTGGCCTTCTCGAGGTCCGCTTGTGCCTTCTTCAAAGCCTCGTCTTTCTGGTTGGCTGCCGCTTGGGCTTTCTTGAGTTCCTCCGTGATCTCTTGCACACGCCTTTCGGTTTCCTTGACCTTCATTTCTGCGTGCTCTGCTCGCTTTTCGAGATCTGAATTCTTGGAAGAGTATTCTTCGCGAGTCGCTTGAAGGTCAAGGGCCGACTTTTCTTTCAGCTCGTCAAATTCAGCTTGCAAAGCTTGATTCCTGTTCCTCAGCTCAGCTACCTCGGCATCGTGCTGAGCGCTGGCCTTTTGCATTCTTGACTCGAGCTCCTGGTTTGTGCGCCGTAAGTCGGCAACTTCGGCTGTATGGCGTTCTTGGGCTTTTATAATTTCCGCTTCCATCGATCGGATGGTCCTCTTCAGATCAACCACTTCAGCATCGTGGTGTTCTTTAACTCTGGTGCTTTTCCTCTCGTATTCGGCGGAAGCTTGTTTCAATTGGTTATCAATAGCCCGAAGTTGCTCACCATGTTGTTTCAGCAATTCGTTCCTGGCATTCTTGTGCTGCTCTTCCAGTTTAGACAACTCTTGCTCATGGTTTCTCTGAAGCGTCTGGTTGATTTGCTGTATTCTCGATAATTCAACAGAAGCCGAATCTTTCGTCTTCCTGTGGTCGAGCTGCTCTTGTTCGAATTTACGCTGCAATGTGACAATGTCAGACTCCAACTTCTGCACTGTTTGATTCTTCTCTTCAACTTCAGCACGTAAGGTATCGACTAATTCGCGCGATATCCCCTTTTGAACACCATTGGTAACGACTGAAATTTCCAGCCCGGGTTCTCGGTCAATCGCACGTATCAAACGGCTAAAGTTATCTTTGAGAAATTCGATGAACGTTCTGTCAAAGAAGACTTCAGGAAGCCCTCCATCGTGAATACCGGCTGCTGTTTGCGGCAGGACCTCGAAATCGCGCACCAAGTGCGACTCTCTGAGTTTGGTGATCTTGTCGATGTATTGCTCTCTTCCCAATTGTTCGATTAGCAGCTTGTGCAATGTTTCTCGCGAGACTGGAGAGTCTTTCGAGGAGAACTCGTAGATAATGCCGAGCAGAACGGCGCACAGCCCGGGCACCAGAACACCTGAAGTAGCACGATGCTTCGTTTCCTGCATCAAGCTTTGAATACTGCTGCCCTCACCAAGCAGGTCATTCACAACATCGGGATCTTCGAAGAGCCAACCACACAGCAGCATCAGGTATCCGATAGATATCCTTTCATCATCGCCTCGTTGCATGCCTGTGATCAGATTTCCGACTATCGTTTGGACGCAGGTGATGACCTCTTCGCCACTTTCAGCATCACCTTCGGTCACTTGCATCGCTATCGCCTTGGCTTCAGGATGCTCAAAGAGCAAATGGAACATCAAGACGGATGCCATCCACGACTGATATGGATCTGCGTTACCACGAGACTCTGGAGGGGCAAGTAGGACGGATAGGATGTTGGGAATCTGATCTTGCCCGCTGGCATGGCCATCGATAGCTCTGCGGAGTACGTGGACACGGATCCCTGAATGACTCGCGAAGAAGGCTTTCATGCATTCGCAAGCAGCAAGCCGTGCATCTAACAGTTGAGTAGGAGAAGGCTCAAGTGTCAATTTGAGCAATGCTTCGATAACATTGATTCTTGGCACCCCGTTCATTTTCGCAGTCCCATTCGCGGCGTGACTAGGAGTCGGACCCCAAATGACCTCAATGTCACCGAACCTTTCTTGCAACGACGGATTCCCGCGAATCAAGTCGGCACAAGTTGCCAGCGCTTTGGATGTAACATTCACGTTGAATTCTTGGCTGAACGCGATGCGTAGGACCTGTTCCATCACACCATTTTGCCAGAACGCTGTCTGGTTGATAGGAGTGCTCATTCCGCCCCGGACCAAGAAAAGCTGAATTATTGCTAGAAGACCCCATAGATTCTTGTCCCGATGAGCAAGAGCCCACTGCGGAGTAGGCTCATCTCCGTCCCCTTCTATGTTGCTTTCAGCAAGTAATTTTGCCAGCCTCTTTATGCAGCCAGTCTCCCGGAAATAAGACTGGTTGGAGACGTTGAGTCTCAGAAGATTGGCCAGCAAAGTAAGGCAATCTTCAACCACTTCAGACCCATGGCTGAGAGAGCCTTCCGCTTCAATCAGGGAAAATATATAATCGAATGCGTTTTCGAACGCGACGAGTTTCTGGATTTCTTCGGAGGATGGGGTCAATGCAATAAGTAGCACCAGAGCTTCTATAGTTTGCATATGAATCGTTAGGACTTGTTACTCGCCCAGGAAAAGTCAAGCTCGTCGGGGCAGAACGTACCATTGCGAACTGGCTCCCGAGCATCACCCAGCACATTTACTAGCCTCGTGATTCCCAATGGTGCTGTGAGAATGACCTCCTGGGTTCTCTCTGGTCGGGCACTGCAAATATGGAATATCAACTGTAAAGAATACAGACGAGAGTAGAAGTCTCTGGTTTCCAATAGGTCGAGGAGAGCAGTAATATTGTCTTGTCGCTTTGGACCGTTAGATCAGTGTCCTGTGTGCATAGGTATGGACATACTTGAGTGAATTCATCCGCAAGCCAAAGAGCTATCTCATCAGACGCTTCGGGCTATGGAAAGCATATCAGCATGCATTTGGGATGTCTATCACGTAGAGGGCAACAAACGCTGGCCTCATCAGGAGAAAACAACATCAACAAGGTCTCCAAGACCACTTTGATAGTATCCACATCTTCCCTGTCATTGCGAATGCTGTTGATCAAGCCGCGAAGTGCACCTGACGCGACAGATGCAGGATAGACTTTCGCAAAACTCCGCAGCCCTTGTATAGCTGCCCGACGATCTTCAAGTAATGTTGCACTCTGCAGTCTATTGCTCAGGGTGTTGATCGTGTCCGTTGCCGTTTGTTTGGCCGGCGCTTGCGATTCGAGTATTCGGAACATCGCAGCTGATAGCTCGTATTTTCATGGTCACCGCCGGCCGCGGGCGCAAGAATCGATATACATTGAATTTTTAGCAGAGGGTGTGAGATAATTGGACTGTGGTTGAAGAGACGATGAGCTGTTCTCTCAAGAGCAGCCATACTAACAAACCTGGTCCAAGCGCCAAGTGGCTGCTAAAAACGGTTACTGCCAGCAGCCTCTCCGCTCGGGAATAATCTGCCTGCTCTGCATGTTGCAGAGACTTCAACCTCTCTTTACTCTCTCTTTCTTGATCTCCCGTCGCTTCCTTCAGGGATCGTGCGTCGCGATTTTCGCGACTTTTCTTCCTATTCTGTTGAACCACCTATATCGGTTATTGACAGGCTTTCTGTTGTGTCCATTGTTGGAAGATCGTAGAGCGTCTACCTCCGCAGCAGTCGATGGTGTGCGCCAACGAGAATTACTGATTCACGCGAACTCCGATCTTATATTTGACGTCGTCGTCTCGTCGCGATCATGGGTGTTCCAGCATTGTTTAGGTGGCTTTCCACCAAGTATCCGAAGATCATTTCTCCCGTCATCGAGGAACTGCCTTACGAAGTCAATGGCGAAGAGATACCGGTCGATACTACAGGACCAAATCCCAATGGAGAGGAGATGGATAATCTGTATTTGGATATGAATGGTATTGTCCATCCGTGTACACACCCAGAGGGAAAGCCACCGCCGGACAACGAACAGGAAATGATGCTGGAGATCTTCAAATACACGGACAGAGTGGTGAACATGGTTCGCCCCAGAAAGCTTCTGATGATTGCTGTTGGTATGTGGTAACTCGCCTCCCATGGAGATGCAGATTGTTTTCTTCGATCGTTGCAGTCTTTGAACGATTTCTTGGCCAAGCAAGGTTCTTGACTAACTCTTTTTCCCTCTGACAGATGGTGTGGCTCCACGCGCTAAAATGAACCAGCAACGTGCACGTCGATTCCGCTCGGCTCAAGAGGCTAGAGAGGCTGATGAGAAGAAGGAGGAGTTCAGGAAGCTATTGGCGAAACAGAGTGGCAGCAAGGCCGATCAGGACATTGCAGAGGAAGTCATTCAAAAGACTTGGGACAGCAACGTTATCACTCCCGGTACCCCGTTCATGGATATTCTTGCTGCCTCTCTGCGATACTGGGTTGCGTATAAACTCAATACTGATCCGGCTTGGGAAAAGGTTCGCTCTCTGTCGTACCCTCTACAAAGGTTGTTACTGACTTGCGTAGCTTAAAGTTATCATCTCTGACGCTACGGTTCCTGGAGAAGGAGAGCACAAGATTATGGAGTTCATTCGATCGCAGCGCGCGGCACCCGAGCACGACCCGAACACCCGCCATGTTATTTACGGCTTAGTTAGTTCACCAAGCAATATGGGAAGACTCTGAAGAGATGCTAACGCTATACATATAGGATGCCGATTTGATCATGTTGGGGCTCGCCACTCACGAGCCGCATTTTCGAGTTCTCCGCGAAGATGTTTTCTTTCAAGAGTCGCGACCAAGAACATGTCGCCTCTGTGGTCAACCTGGTCACAAAGCAGAGGAATGCAGAGGTCAGGCAAAAAAAAAGAATGGAGAGTTCGACGAGAAACAGAAATCAAGCCCACTCAAACCATTTATCTGGCTCCACGTCTCCATCTTGCGAGAGTATCTTGCTGCCGAGCTGTATGTTCCACAGCAGCCGTTCCCATTTGACCTAGAGCGGGCGTTGGATGACTGGGTTTTCATGTGCTTCTTCGTTGGCAACGACTTCCTTCCGCACTTGCCATCACTGGACATCCGGGAGAATGGAATCGATACATTGATCGCCATTTGGCGAGACAATATCCCCGTTATGGGCGGATACCTGACACAGGATGGGCACGTCGACCTGAAGAGAGCACAGCTTATTCTACAGGGGCTAGCGAAGCAGGAAGATGCTATTTTTCGACGTCGCAGACAAGCAGAAGAGAGAAAGCTGGCAAATGAGAAGAGGCGGAAGGAAGAAGCTGAGGAACGTGCTAGGAAGCGAAGGAGAAGCTCTCCCAGCTACGATTCTCCCATGAGCAACAACCGATCCCGTGGCCCCGGAGATAATCCTCCTATCAACAGGATGGAACTCATCACACCTGGTCGTGGCGAACTGTCTCGGGAGACGAGGGAGCTGACCCACAGCTTGGTGGTCAATCGTAGCGCAGTTTACAAGGCGAATATGGCGAACAAAAGTGCGGCCGCCGTTCTGAAGAGCAAACTTCTAAAAGGGTCTCAGGGCGAAGAAGATTCGGATACTGCAGTTTCTTTATCAAATGGCGATGGGGCTTCAGTTGATACGGCGGAGCAGACGTCACCCTCGGTGCTTGGCAAGAGAAAAGCGGATCTTTTGGAGGAGAACACCGCGGACGCCGGCACTCCTGGCAGAGACAGCCCGGTTACCTCTAATACTCCCAAGGAAGACGAAATGCCACCTGACACGGTGCGACTCTGGGAAGAAGGATACGCTGATCGCTACTATGAACAAAAGTTTGGTGCTGACCCCAAAGATCTGGAGTTTCGCCGTAAAGTCGCGCGGGCCTATGCGGAAGGTTTGTGCTGGGTGCTACTCTACTACTTCCAAGGGTGTCCATCGTGGACGTGGTATTACCCGTATCACTACGCTCCATTTGCGGCAGACTTCGTCGATATCGGCGACATGGAGGTAAAATTCGACAAGGGGAAACCATTCAAGCCATTCGAGCAACTAATGGGAGTTCTCCCTGCATCTTCTAATCATGCGATTCCTGAAGTCTTTCATGATCTCATGAGTGATCCCAATAGCGAAATCATTGATTTCTATCCTGAGGATTTTGAAGTGGATCTGAACGGCAAGAAATTTGCCTGGCAAGGAGTCGTCTTGCTGCCATTCATTGACGAGACCCGACTGCTTGCTGCCATGGAGAAGAAATATCCCCTTTTAACTGATGACGAAAGAAGCCGCAATACCGTGGGTCGTGAAGTACTTTTACTTTCTGATCGGCACCCTCTCTATCAAGATCTGGTTTCCAACTTCTATTCCAAAAAACCGGGTCCTCCGAAATATAAACTGAACATGCGCGTCAGTGAAGGGCTGGCCGGAAAGGTTGAACGCAATGAGTCGTACATCCCCCACAGTTCCTTGCTATCATCGTTGGAAGAATACGGCATGCCGACGCTGGAGGAGGATCATTCTCTCACGTAAGTTTATCTTCTGCTTGGTTTCCCCCATCTTGTGGTATCTGTTGCTAAGTCGGGGATGCAGTGTGAACTACGAACTCCCCAAGTCCATTCACACTCACAAGTCGATGTTGCTCCGAGGCGTCAAATTCCCGCCACCCGCTTTGGACAATGCGGACATCCAAGCGATCAAGAACAAAGCGCATCATTCCGGCCGGTCTTATGGTGGAGTACCTCTTCGCAATGAACAGGGACGTGGTGGCCGTATCAATTACGCTGACGATCGACCAAATCCTTTTGCTGCTCATCTCGACCCCAGCTTCGTGCCTCCACCCAATGCTGTGGCGCCGCCGCCGATGCCTGTCGGTTGGATTCCCCCAGTCGCATGGTCCGCCGGCTTTTCTCGAGGACCTCCGCCACCGCCACGTGGTGGCATGTCTGATTCTTATCGGCCTCCCTATCCCCAAGGCCTCCCTCGGCAGCACACCTATCAACACCAGAGCTATCACCAAAGTGGATATCACAGTCAAGGATCCCAGGGTCAGCAAGTGTACTACCAACAGCAATCCTACCATAGCCAGTCCAATCAATACGGCGGCGAGCAGTACGGCTATGGCTCGAGCGAACGTCGAGGAGGTAGCAGCTATCGAGGAGGATACCGTGACCAGTCACGCAATGGTCGGGACAACTATTCTTCACGAAATAGTGGTGGATATGGACGCTACTAGGTGTATTTCTTCCATGGATCGACTTCGTCGATACTAGTTGCGTACTAGAATTCAGGACCAAGATTGGTTGGGATGGAGCAATTGGATGGAGTTCGGTGGTTCACGGGAAATGACATCTATAGGAACAATCATGTTGATACCTGAAAAAACAAAACAATTCGGTTTGCCATGACATCTAATAATTTAGCTTCAAGTTGCATCGTTTCAAACCCAATAGAACTCTCGACATACTACGATAAATAATAAAGCAAGACTGTAGATGCGGCTGAATGAATATCTATCTGGCGGTAAAGAGTGGCAGAATCTGTCGGCGACATCGGAGTCATGGGAATTGATAATTTCACCGATCGAGTCATACAAAGAAAAGGACCACATCTCCAATTGCTCGCTTGTCGCGTTGGTCGAGTTTGCGCATCTCCATCGAGCAATCTCTATTCTTCAGTGCTCCCGGGGTTAGTCATTTCATAGCTTTCGTATATTCATGGCTTTCGTATCTTTTCTGACCTTCCAGCAGGCTGGTGCTCAACAACGACACACGAATTATCTCTCTAATCGACCTTCCAGTCACTTCTGCAGTAGTCGCACATTGACTGAATTGTCTCACCGCTGTCAGTCAGTTGCTGCGTATCGGATAAATTCCAGCGAATCTTGTGTGGAAAGTGTGCGAGCTACAATATGAACTGATAAGAATATCACTTGCAGAATAGTTGAAGCGTGCAATCCGTCCCTATAGTGCCATTTCGCGGACGGCCCTCCTCTCAATTGTCTCGAATATGTTCGAACCAACAAAGATCAGCGTTTTGGGCAAGGAGAGCATCATCGCTGATTTTGGTCTCTGGCGAAATTATGTCGCCAAAGATCTGATCAGTACCTGTCCCTCCACGACCTATGTGCTCATCTCGGATACAAACATCGGGTCCATCTATACACCTGGCTTCCAGAAGAGCTTTGAAGATGTGGCAGCCAGTGTATCTCCTAAGCCTCGCCTTCTGGTTTACCACGTCCCTCCTGGCGAGAGCTCAAAGTCCAGACAGACGAAGGCTGATATTGAAGATTGGATGCTAAGTCAGAGCCCTCCATGTGGCAGAGACACTGTGGTCATTGCACTGGGTGGAGGAGTCATTGGAGACCTTACGGGGTTCGTAGCTTCGACTTACATGCGCGGTGTCAAATATGTTCAGGTTCCTACTACTCTTCTCGCGATGGTGGACTCTTCAATTGGAGGCAAGACCGCTATTGATACGCCTCTGGGGAAGAATCTCATTGGCGCGATCTGGCAGCCTACAAGGATTTACATCGATCTTGAATTTCTGGAGACTCTTCCCCAGCGAGAGTTCATCAACGGAATGGCCGAGGTTATCAAGACTGCCGCTATCTCAAGTGAGGAAGAATTCACGGCATTGGAAGATAATGCGGATGCCATTCTCTCAGCTGTCAAGAGCGAGGTCAAGCCAGAACGGCGCCGATTCGATGGGATTCAAGATATGTTAAAAGCAAGAATCCTGGCTTCCGCACGCCACAAAGCCTACGTTGTCTCTGCAGACGAACGTGAGGGTGGTCTGCGCAACCTCCTGAACTGGGGTCACTCGATTGGCCATGCGATCGAGGCGATTCTGACTCCTCAAATCCTGCACGGAGAATGCGTTGCAATCGGCATGGTCAAGGAAGCCGAGCTTGCCAGGCATCTCGGTATCCTGAAGGGAGTTGCTGTATCTCGCGTGATCAAGTGTCTCGCGGCTTACGGATTGCCCACGTCTTTGAAAGATGCGCGGATACGAAAGTTGACTGCTGGCAAGCACTGTTCCGTTGACCAATTGATGTTCAATATGGCTCTCGATAAGAAGAACGATGGTCCCAAGAAGAAGGTCGTCTTACTGTCTGCTATTGGTCGACCTTATGAACAGAAGGCTAGCGTGGTGTCGAATGAAGACATCAGAGTTGTGCTTGCACCCAGCGTCGAAGTGTCTCCTGGTGTTCCGAAGTCTTTGAATGTCACCTGCGCTCCCCCAGGCTCGAAGAGTATTTCCAACAGAGCTCTCGTCCTCGCTGCCCTGGGCTCCGGGACTTGCCGCATCAAGAACCTGCTGCACTCCGACGATACCGAGGTCATGTTGAACGCGCTCGAGCGTCTTGGTGCTGCTACTTTCTCGTGGGAAGAGGAAGGCGAAGTCCTAGTTGTGAACGGTAAGGGAGGAAAGCTGGAAGCGAGTCCCACACCACTATATCTCGGCAACGCTGGCACTGCTTCCAGATTCCTGACCACAGTTGCTACCCTTGCATCCAAGAGCAGCGTGGACTTCAGTGTATTAACAGGAAACAACCGTATGAAGCAGCGCCCTATTGGTGATCTCGTTGACGCTCTGACTGTCAACGGTGCGGACATTGAATATATGGAGAGAAAGGGAAGCCTGCCTCTAAAGATCGCGGCCTCCGGAGGGTTTGCTGGAGGAAGAATCAATCTAGCCGCAAAAGTATCCTCTCAGTACGTTTCTTCATTGCTGATGTGTGCACCATACGCCAAGGAGCCTGTGACCTTGAAGCTTGTGGGCGGCAAGCCAATCTCCCAGCCCTATATCGACATGACAACAGCAATGATGAGATCTTTCGGCATCAATGTGCAAAAGTCTACCACTGAGGAACACACTTATTACATCCCGCAGGGTCATTATGTCAATCCTGCGGAATATGTCGTAGAGAGTGACGCCAGCTCTGCCACTTACCCACTGGCGATTGCAGCCATCACCGGCACGACTTGTACCATTCCCAATATTGGATCCAAGTCTCTGCAAGGTGATGCTCGCTTTGCCGTCGATATCTTGAGACCAATGGGTTGTGCTGTGGAACAGACAGACACCTCAACCACAGTCACCGGTCCAGCCAGCGGTATCTTGCGGCCGCTACCTAACGTGGACATGGAGCCCATGACTGATGCCTTTCTTACTGCTTCCGTCCTCGCAGCTGTTGCACGAGGAGAGGGTTCGAACCATACAACTCGCATCTATGGAATTGCAAATCAGCGTGTCAAGGAATGTAACCGCATCAAGGCTATGAAAGACGAACTGGCCAAATTTGGTGTCGTCTGTCGTGAGCACGATGACGGTCTTGAAATCGATGGCATCGACCGCTCAACTCTCCGCCAACCTGCTGGCGGTATCTTCTGCTATGACGATCATCGTGTCGCTTTCAGCTTCAGCGTTCTTTCTCTCGTGGCTCCGAAGCCCACTTTGATCCTCGAGAAAGAGTGCGTGGGAAAGACATGGCCTGGCTGGTGGGATACCATGAAACAGACGTTCTCTGTCAAACTCGAAGGCAAGGAACTGAAGGAAGATGAGTCCCCTGTGCTTAGCCGTGCCGAAAAAGCGTCTGCATCGATCTTCATCATCGGTATGCGTGGAGCTGGAAAGACTACGACTGGTCGTTGGGTAGCAAAGGTCATGAACCGTCCATTTGTTGATCTCGACAACGAGCTTGAGAAAACTGAGGGTTTGAGCATCCCGGAGCTGATCAAGCAACGTGGCTGGCAAGGATTTAGAGATGCAGAACTTGCCCTTCTGCAGCGTATGATGAAGGAGCGTGCGACTGGCTTCGTTTTCGCGTGTGGTGGAGGCGTCGTCGAGATTCCCGAGGCCAGGAAGCTGCTGACTGATTATCATAAGAGCAAGGGTAACGTCATGCTCGTCATGCGTGACATTAACCAAGTCATGGATTTCTTGAAGATCGACAAAACTCGCCCAGCTTACGTTGAAGATATGATGGGAGTCTGGCTGCGTCGGAAACCGTGGTTCCAAGAATGCAGTAACATCCAGTACTACAGCCAGCACTCCAGTTCCGGCGGACTTGCGCTTGCATCCGAGGACTTCTCGCGCTTTTTGAAGTTCGTTACCGGACAGACAGACTGTCTTGCCGCGATCAAGAGGAAGAAGCACTCATTCTTCGTTTCCCTGACATTGCCTGATCTTCGGCCTGCGAGTGACATACTGAAGGAGGTTTGCGTAGGGTCTGATGCCGTGGAATTGCGAGTCGATTTGCTGAAAGACCCCTCATCGAACAGCGACATTCCTTCAGTAGATTATGTCGCAGAGCAAATGTCTTTCCTCCGCAGTCGTGTCTCGCTTCCGCTGATCTTCACTATCCGCACCAAGGGACAGGGCGGACGGTTCCCTGATGATGCCCATGACGCTGCAATGCAGTTGTACAGATTGGCTGTCAGATCTGGCTGTGAGTTTGTCGATCTTGAAATCGCCTTCCCTGACGAGATGCTCCGTGCTGTTACCGAGATCAAGGGCTTCTCCAAGATCATCGCCTCGCATCATGACCCCGAGGGCAAATTGTCGTGGGTGAACATGTCGTGGATGCAGCACTACAACAGGGCGCTCGAATATGGCGACGTCATCAAACTTGTCGGAGTTGCTAAGTCTCTTGACGACAACTCAGCTCTTCGGAAATTCAAGAATTGGGCAGAACAAGCTCACGATGTCCCCGTGATCGCCATCAACATGGGTGACAAAGGACAGCTTAGCCGCATCCTCAATGGCTTCATGACTCCAGTGTCTCATCCAAGTCTACCCTTCAAAGCCGCTCCAGGTCAACTGTCTGCGACGGAAATCCGTAAGGGTCTGTCGCTGATGGGTGAGATCAAGCCGAAGAAGTACTTTTTATTCGGTTCTCCAATCTCAGCCTCGCGTTCTCCAGCGCTCCATAACACCCTCTTCGCACAGATGAGTCTTCCCCACGAGTACGGCTTACTGGAAACCACCAATGTGGGAGATGTCAAGGACTTGATCCGCTCTCCAGACTTTGGCGGTGCTTCGGTCACGATTCCTCTGAAGTTGGACATCATGCCCTTGCTCGACGAGATCGCACCGGAGGCTGAAATCATCGGGGCCGTCAACACGATTGTCCCCGTCAATGATGACCAGGACAAGCCCGTTCGCCTGGTCGGTCGCAACACGGATTGGCAAGGCATGATCGATTCTCTCCGCAATGCCGGCGTCTACGGCTCTAATGGGAACTCGAGCGCCGTCGTCGTCGGTGGAGGAGGAACTGCTCGAGCTGCAATCTACGCCCTGCACAGTATGGGTTACTCTCCTGTCTATGTCGTCGGACGGTCTCCCGCAAAGCTCGAAAGCATGGTATCTACCTTCCCAACCGGCTACGATATCCGCATTGTGGAGGGCAACACGAAGCTGGAAACGATCCCTCACGTTGCCATTGGAACCATCCCCGGCGACAAGCCCATCGATCCGAGCATGCGCGAGACTCTCTGCCACATGTTCGAGCGAGCCCAGGAAGTCGATTCTGAGCTTATCAAGACTAGCGTCGACGGCGGATCTCCTCGCGTCCTCCTCGAGATGGCCTACAAGCCTGCCGTTACCCCGCTGATGCAACTGGCTTCCGATGCGGGTTGGACAACTGTTCCTGGCTTGGAAGCATTGATTGGACAGGGAGTGCATCAGGTGAGTAATTGCATGCATTCCACTCCAGCTTTTCTGAAAGCTCCGTGACTGATATGCATGTATAGTTTGAGCACTGGACCGGAATTAGTCCCTTGTACCAGGATGCGAAGGTAAGCTTCCGTCCCGTCACCCACTAAAAACATTATGCTCCTTTACGACGAAATCGCTAACGGCTTGTTTCTCTCCTTAGGCAGCTGTGATGGGCACCACTACCATTAATGGCTCCGCGTAAGCTATCCTTTTTGGTAACATTTCCTTGGCCCATTCCAACTTCGAGCATCATTGTACAGGGACCCTGTTCCAGTAATTGACTTGGTGCTTCTTTTTTTTTCTTATCTCTATCTTTCAACTATTCTTCTTGCATGGGAAACAGAACTTCACTTCTGTTTCCATACTAAGATCCTATTCAAAAGTCTTATAGACACTCAACGTTCTTATGCCTTTGGCAATGATTAGATACATCTCATAGATGCTGAATCAAATGATTCCTTTACATAATTGATTCATATTTAAAATAGAATAAAATCATCACAAGGAAGTTCAAGATCTACATAGGCCTCGAAAACTTGCAAGTTGCTTTTCTAGTGCTATAGTTCAACAAAGCACACATAACTCTTTCATAGCATTATTTGATCACTCATGAACTCATATATATTCATTCAATATACTTGGGCCTTTGTGGAACTATTCCCAAGAATTTACACCTGCAGCTTGCAATTGACTGTATGTTTCTTTAGGTGACAGTATTTGCAAGGCACTCAGCCACCTGTGACTGACAAGCAATATGCAACAATAGCAAATATCAGTCAAGATTATTCATGATTGATTCCTGCTGATATCACCCTTGCTTGACCAGTGGCCGCTTAGTCAGTGTCAACCACACATTTGTCCAGTACCCGATGCCGCCTTTGATCACAAATCTTGCGGCTGGTTTGCCCTTGACGACCTCTGGCTTGTAATGACGGAAGAACTGTAAGATCAAGTTAGCATTAGATACTGCTTACCATTGACAGCGGAAGGTATTGAACGGAATGGCTTGACGCACCTGTAGCGGGCCCTTAAATAACTCCATCATTGCAATGTCCTTACCCAGACAGACACGGGCGCCATATCCAAAAGTCATGTTGTACTTGTTGTACAACTTCGCCCGCTCCGGGTCCAGCCAGCGTTCGGGACGGAATTCATCCGCGTCTTCGCCGTACAGGTCGCGGTCTCGGTGGATGATCCACGGATTGACTGAGACCTCTGTGCCTGCAGGGGCGAATTTGCCGTAGAGATCCATTCCTGGTTCGGAGACATAGCGCGGGAAGATGTTGGGCGCCGGTGGACAGAGGCGTAATGTTTCGCGCACACAAGCAACATAGTATGGAAGGTGCTCCAGAACCTCATTATACTGAGGCATATCGGAGATCAAACCCTTGCGTGACGCGGAGTCGATCTCCTCTAGCATGCGCTCGTACACGGCCGTATTCGAGAGCATGTATTGGATCATGCCCTGGAAAGCGGTTCCCGTGGTGTCGGCGCCAGCAAGCAAGACAAGCAGAACCTCGGCCTTGATGTACTCCATGTCCAATGGCTTACCGTCCTCGGTTCGTGCCTCGAGGAAAGTTTGGAGGAGGTCAATACGGCCAATGTCCTTGCCCATTTCGATGTCGCGAAGACGCTCGCTGATCAATTTGTCGCGGAAGCGCATGAGCACACCGATGCCTGAGTCATCGGCGGGAGTTGCAACGAGGTACTTCTTCATGAATGTGGTTTTCATCCAGCTCGTGAAGGGGTGCAGGCGGGCGAGGAGTCCGAACGCTGGCAGACCATCGTGGAAGCCCTGGATTAGGCCACCAACATCCTTGCCTTGCTCAACAAAGCCGAACGGGGCACCAAAGCCGATCTCGCTGATAATATCATAGGCCATGAAACTGTTGTGTTCGAATACGTGGTTAGGAACAGGAGTAAGATGTGGGAAGTGTATGTTTTAAGATTGACTCGTAGTATGCTTACATTGCCCACCAGGCGAAATCGAACTCTTCGCCGGTCTGGACGAACTTCTCGTCAAGCTTGTGAATCCAATCGGTGATTCTGGCATCAACCAATGGTTCCATTCGCTTGATATTGGTAAAACTGTACTGAAGGACTGTTAGTTGCGGCTTCAAATGTACACTCTTTGATTTGGACTTACGGGCCCCGCGATAAGCTTTCGAAAGCTTGCATGGGTCTTGTGAGACCTCATGTTGAACAAACTCTCTGTCTCCCCAAAACTCCCAGTAATATAGTGGCCCGTCTTGTCTGCATTTCGATGATAAAGCTCTGGAAGCTTCTTGGGATCGTTAACCAACAGGAGCGTTGGAGTGATTCGTACCACAGGCCCTAGTGTATATTGCATTTAGCAGCCTCTTCACCCGTGGCGATTGTCTTTGCAATGTCGCGAGAGATTCGTACCATATTTCTTGGCCATCGCAGAGAGTGTCGGCACCTCCGTTTCTTTCATGTTGTGTAGTGCTATCCATAGTCTGGTCACCCCACCCCAGAAGGGACCAGGGAAGACTGATAGAGGATGGAAGAAATGGTAGTAAACTACCTGCCAGCCAAATCTGAGCACAACATAGGCAAAGAGACCCAGGACCACATTGGTCACTGTGATCTTGGAAAGGATATCCTCCCCCAGACTCATTGTTGCTGCTTTGTATCACCACAAAAGAGACGCTGCGATGGGGATTCTGAGAAGAGCAGATTTTGGCAGAAATAGCGAGCCAAACGATTCCGAAGCAGTTGCGCATCTATACTCGCTCCCACTTTGGCCGCTTTGGCAGGCCAGCCTTCGGGTTGCAGCACAAAAGTGGCCGTGTCATGGCTGCTAGTTCATGCGTGTGGGCATGGGCTTGCATGAGTATGCAGGTGACGCAGCGAATCGCACGAGGTCTGAGGAGTGGCAGCAGTAGACCTGTCATAATTCGCATCTATCAGTTATTCCACCACGGGTAATAGGAGCACTGTGGTAGACTGCATCTTCCATTCACGAATACAACTGCCCCAGAGAGTATGGATCGACCAGACAGAGAAACTCCAAGACACATCACAATGCTCATTGTCATATCTAGCGCTTGTAGGTGTGGAGAGACGAAATTAGGGCCGTGAGCCACAAAGCCGATAAGAGGCGTTTTAGGCGGACGGGAGAGCGGGCGGCAACCATGGTTCAGACTTGAGAAGTTCAAAGTCGAATGGGCAACTCGTCCGCGACGCAGAGGGGACTCGAGGGAGGGAGTCTAGAAACTAAGTGGAGAGCCCGAAAGGGGGTAAGTAAAGGACGCCGTCGCTGCGGAACTCAGATCTGAGCTTTCCAAGCGGACAGCTGCTGGTCCAACCACCTGCAATCCTGACAAGCCCTAGCCTCGCAAGACGCATGTTTCTCGTTGCTTTCTTGAGGGGTACACGCACAGACGCATGGTGTCTCCATACTGCACTTTGCATAGCTATTGCATCCTTGTGAGGTTCCGTGCAAACATTCAGACCTGCGACCCTGCCTGTCCTCCGTAACCTCAGTCCTCCTGAGTCCTGGCACGTCGTAAGCGAGGTCGAGAATTTGCGAATCCGTTGAAACGACGAATTGTGAAGATCTTTGAGCCACTGCTGATCCATTTTCAAGTAAGTGTCAAGGTCTAAGGCGGGGCCCGTGCATTTAGCACTCTCCCCGACGCTTTTTGAGGACAATGGCTCGATGTGAATCATGAGTCCTCCAGAATTATGCACTCTTATTCGATCGGATCGCGAGGTAGGATCCCACCTTTAGTAGTTTCCGTTCCACTGACGAGTTCCACTGGCTCCATAATTCTCCATAGTCGGCAGTAGTACGGAATACCGGGTAATAGTATGTCAGTGTTGTAGAGTCTGACGATTATTGATTGGGGTTGTCGAGTCCGTCGAATGTACCTACCTGTCAATCTCTCTTTGAGGCCGAGGGAGCAACGTTGAAGCAATTCAACTTTGCATCCGTTTCTCACCATTATTACGACGTACGGATTGCGGCACAGATTGCGCAGCACCATTGCCATATATTTCTCTGAGGTCTTGCTTTTCGCAAGGTACTGTGGCCCTGTGGGAGAAAATAACCCCGACCGGGACTGGCGGTGCGTTGCCATCCGGACCAGGGACCCACGCAGGCACGTCCAAGACACGCTTCTTCATCTTCTCTGTCTGCTAAAAGTTCAGTCTAAGCTAATCAGTGCAATGGCTTCAAATTCCGAACCATTATTATGGTTCGTGGCATTTCTATCAATACTATTGTTTGCTGAGCAACTTCACCGTACGACACGTGACATGCTGTTTTGAGACAGCAAGACACAAACAATGCAAGTCGTCAGTTTCTCCCTCGAGTCTACAGAGTAAGACACTTCCAAATGTCGATTCATCCTGTTCTGGGCTCGTCAGCCTCTCCAGCCCCTATGACAATGGTTTGATGTCTCTTCTCGAAGCAATCCGATAAGTTAAGCCATTTTCTAGCTAGATCTAGAATGATCCAGGTCTTTGCCTGTCGATCACTTGAGAAAAGATTTTTCGTTGACTACAGTACAGTATCAGTCACCGACAGTCTACAGAGCACATTTCGATAAGGGGGAGACAGAGATAGTGATCGGCGTATACGGAGGCTGCAACACCGTTACAGACTTCCTGGCCGGGGGCCCGTCTATCAGTTTGGACGTTGCTATGTAGTAGTACAGAGCTGTTCCGAGTACTCCTTAGGGGATGTGAAACCACCGCTAGGCTAAGAGTGTGACTCTCCTGAGCATCAACGGTCTGGCCCGAAAGATGTGGGTACGACCTTTCGTCTCAGGATGCCAACGCATCGGGACACAATTCTGCGGAGCGAATAAGCCCATGTCAGCCTGATCGCATTAGGCATTTGGCAACGGTTTTCTGGCGGTAGCAACTGCGGACATGGCCCAGAGGTCGGGTAAGTTTTCACAGGCGCCGGTGCTTAATGACAATCAGCAACGTGCCTGATATGCTCCCGTCTTGCTTTGCCCTTTGGAGGAAATAGTCGTCAATCATTTCTTGTTTCCACCAAGTGGATGAGTAGTCCACGCCATGGGTGTGGAACTGGAAAGCCGGGGAAAAGATGCAGTTTGATCCATGTTCTACGAGGTTTAGAAAATTGCGAGTGCCCATACGACCGGTCAGCGTTTTCTCAAACAGTTCGACGGGTTCATTCCTCTGTACACTTTGCACATATTCTTCTGCCTCTCTTAGTCTACGAGGAAGCCGAGCCAGAAATCCAATGAACACGAAGTGGGTGTGAAAAAGACCAGGTGCCTCCTCATACAGTCTTCATCTCACTCTGCTTTGGCTGTGCTGGTGCTCTCTTAGCTCGAATTTTCGGTGATTCAACCATGGCGAGTACATCGGAATCACAAGGACCAGTGGTTGTCGGTATCGCCATTTCCTTCGCAATTCTGACCTTTCTGGTCTTGTGTTTGAGACTCTTTGCTCGCATCTTCGTTCTGGGGAAGATGGGTGTTGATGACTGTACGTGTCACTGATACTGAGCATCTTTCCTGTGCTATACTAACAGCGACCTATCCTCAGATCTGATCATTGGCGCTTGTGTAAGACTACACCGACACTGGATATTGAACTCTGCAAAAGAGTCAGCGAGCTAATAAGAACAGCTTCTTGCTTGGGCGTTTATTGCGGTCACCATCGTTGGTAAGGCTTCGTAAAAGCTTATGTTGTTTTTGGATGGGACTGAACCTGCAGAGCAGCTGTCAAGGACGGACTGGGTAAACATCTGCATGATGTGGATGTGGCGAAACTACAAGATTACTCTTTTGTAAGAACACCGCGCTTTCTCAAAGTCTCCTACCTCAGCTGATTGTCATCTGTCTAGGTCGTTTGGTTGAGTTCGATGTTTTACCTGGCATGCCTCGGCTTCGTGAAAACGTCAGTCTTATGCTTCTACACTCGGCTCGGCGATCGCTATCTCACGCGGATGTCCCTCGTGATGATGGTCGTGGTAACCTCACAGGCCCTCGCGAACGTTCTCACTGCCGCATTTCAATGTTCACCCGTCAGAAAGGCATGGCAGAGCGAACTTCCAGGGAGATGCATCGACATCAATATCTTCTACCTCGCGAACGCTGCTCTCAACATTCTCACAGATCTGTTGACTTATACACTACCAATAAGGGTGATCTTCAAACTGCAAATGCCGCGGAAGCAGAAGGTTGCTCTTATCTTCATCCTTTGCCTTGGCCTCTTGTGAGTATTGGACGTCCCTATCCTGTACCTCGCTGCTTCCCTTGGTCCCATCTGATAGCGCTTTCTCACATGCTCGATGCTCAGTGCCTGCATCTCATCGATCATCCGAATTACTTTCATACCAATCATGCTCTCGTCGCCTGATTTTACCTACGTGATCAGCGGTGCCATGTACTGGTCAGTGATTGAAACGAACATTGGCATCTTTGCTGCATCCATTCCGTCTTTCAAAGCTATCGCTTCCCGTTTCCTACCCAAACTCATCGGAGAATACTCATCCAGAAAAAAGTACGGCCACTGGTCTGGCAATACCGATGCGAGAAAATATGGGTCTGGTTTCTCCAGGGTTCGCGATCAAGCCGTCATCTTGGACACTATCCATGACAATACGGGAGCCCAAATACAAAGCGGCTATGAGGACCGTACTAGTGAAGAAAGAATCATCGTTCCTCAAGGCAAAATTCTTGCCCAGACGCAGATTGAAACAAGCGTGGAGATCAGCCCTACCTACAGGAGATCATCCTTGTCATTCGAACGGGCCCATTGAGTCTTGCAATTGATACAGAAAAAGTATTGTGAATTCGCATTGGTCTAAAGGTAGTATGAGGGCAGTGCCTGGTTTTCCCTCTCCACCTCGGTTACAGAGGCTAATGAGCTGGTGCGCAGATCATGTTTGACGCTTTCGTTTCGTTATAGACATACCTCTTACCTATGGGTGGGCAGCCTCTATTCTCCGTGCTGAACATTGAGATGCTTCGGTATACTTGAACCGTCATGAGTTTGCTTTCACCTCTAATCTACGGTATTACGCCGTAACCATTATTCAGTCAGTGACATGACCTGCGCAGATTGCGCAGAACCAGTTTCTGATGTCGCGTCCTCCCCAATCAATGGAAGATTTATTTGGAAGGTCTTTAATCTTTCCTTAACTTTCTTTGATTTCCGCTTTTTCTCTTTACTTTGTATTCGTTACTTCCATCTCCTTATGCTCCTCATTCCTTCATTTGTTTCCAATAAGCTCTTGGCGCGACTCCGTGGATTCCAGGACCATCATTTCTCGTGACTGTAATTCTTCGTCTATGTATACACAATGCTGCAAGGGACTCGATTATCCCAAGAGTCCATCTTTGCTTCCATTTCCCTGGAGTCCTTTTGTCCTGTCAGACTTACCACGCCATTTGTACATACTGTAGTCTATAAAATGGAAGACGGCCCTCGAATAAGACGTTCTCTAAAACCCATCAGAGGCTGATCGCAATGGCTCATTGGCTTTCATGTTTCTCAGGGCAGTTTGGTGTGGCTCTTTACACAATCCAGTTCGTGTCTATTCTTTCGCTGGCTCTCTGCGCGTCTTCTCACCTCCTGCTTGACCTCGAAGCTATTCCTCGAGTTCGGAAAGCGTCTGCTGTCAAAATCGGATGTTGGAGTCTTCCGACATAAACTTGTCTCCGTATATGCCTCCCTCTCACTGTGTGTGGGAAACTGATTTTATTGTATCTACTTGGCCTTCTGTTTGTCTCAGGCATTCCGTAGGATGAACACTCTTTTGAAAGCTTGCTTTCTTTCTTTTGACTTTCATTGGCTAAACTCTTGTATAATTCCACTTGTTTTGTTTTTAGACATCACTGCAGCATATAACTATAGCTTATCATATCTAGACAGAGAGTCATGCATAAACATATGCATGCGTGCGTCACTCTAGCTCAAGTCACAATCTTAGATTATACAGCACGTAGATTCTATCACCTTCCATTCTAAATCACACGGATGATTTCCCCTATGAGTTTAATTGAATTAATATAGCAAGAGATCGACTCGTGGCTAGGTATCCCAAATGGAAGATCCACAAAAGCTATATCTCCAAGGGTTGTATTTCTGATGATTACCTGCTTCTTAGTAATAGCCTACGAGCCGTCATGTCTTTTATATTATATTAGCTCTGTTAACGCCGTCTACATACAATAATAGATCCTGGGTCCTGGCGCTTGAGAGGACAAATCCACAATGAAAGGTACAGCCCATCCACTTCTAAGATTAGCCTTGTCAACATTGCCACATTGATATACAGTAATTGAGTTTAGTTACTACCCGTTTCCCACGCCCCTCATAGCTTAGAGTTTCTACATATAGTACTCCCATATACGACATGGATACGGAGTACATCCAGACACTCACACACTAGAGCTCTAACTTCACCTTCGTAAGCCACCTACAAAAAGTTCCTCGCCTAGCCGTTGAAGCCAATTGACTAATACATAGTTCACTATCAGAGCAGCGCCATCTACGCCAGATCAGTCGCATGGACGGGAAGTGGCAGGGCAGGGCAGGCCAGGGACCCTGTCAGGGAATGCCATTGATGGAATGATGGAATGGGGGGGTGGGGGTGGTATTCTTTGGAGGATTAACAAAAGCTTCGTCATTATTCATCCATTGTCAATCTTTGTACATTACATTCACCTGATCTCCCCTCTTTGTGGCTTCATTCTCATTTGGTGCCTCGGACGCCTATGATCGAAGGTTGTTTCAGTCTACTTGCCTACTTACTGTGTGCCTTACTACTACAAGTACAGTTTCCACCTTTGGCTATACAGAGGAGTGCTTCTTACTTAACCTAACTCAGCATGGCTGAATGCTTTTGTTGACAATATGCATCACATGATGAATCTTCTATACTGCTTATCTATCTTGACTCTGGTGAGAATGCATAGTAGACAGTAGCTGAATTAATAATTAATAATAAGATCAATCTGATTCTATCTGCACGATCTGATTTACATCAATAATATACAGTCTTTTTCGTCCCATGATAGTAGTATACAATAGGCCATAAACACCGTAACCTCTGTACAAGAAGATGCCCTTTTTGCTCCCCCCTCGAAAAGAAACGTATGTACCACATAATCCTGACCCGGAAAAGAAAAAAAATAAAAGTTTATCAAAATGCAAAAGCAAGAGCAAAGCCAACCCAATGCAAAGTCATCTCAATGCATGCAAGACATCATCAGTGAACGTAACAATCATATAAATACATGGTCTGAGATAATAGTATACAGCATCATAAGCGCAGAGATTTTCGTAACATGACATATGGGGAACATGTTTTCGTGGCCAATGTGTTCAATCTGATACGCAAAAAAGGGCATATTTTAAGGGGGGGAAGGAAGAAAAGGAAGTCTAAACATAAGTGAGGCAACATTACCCATATCCAAGTCACCAATGCTGGAAGACAAGAATAATGTGCGTCATGAAAACGTCTATCGGAGACGGGGATCATTGAAGGGATAGATGGGAAGTGGTGTTTGCGCCTGAGGATCAGATGGCGCGAGATGATGACATCACGCCGGATATTTCAGGCTGCAAGGCCGCAAGGTGACGAGTCCCGAAGCGGAAGTCGGCGCCGCCGATCCGGGGATTAGTCCAGAGAAATGCTGGTGCGTTCTTTCCCAATCCGGCCTAGCGTATGACGTCGGAGGCTTGGGTCGTCATACCCAAGTCTTGAACGATGGTAAGACTCAGCGGGGGATTGCGACGACGCACTCGAGGCAGAGCGGATGCGGTCATTCTGCAACACAATGTGTGCACAAAAATGTTTCCCGCCCTCATGCCCCTCACTCTCTGCCTCTGCGCCGCTGCTTGCCTGGCCAATCGACTTCAGGATGTACCACTCGCATGTGCCGGGTCAATGCATCGTTGCGCGAGAAGGTCTTCTCCTCGGTGCACAGATGGCATCTGACCTTTTGCTTGCGGGCGTTGTGGATGGTGTCCTCGTGTCGCGTCAGATCGTAGGGACGGGAGAAGATCGAGTTGCATGGCTTGCCCGTAGACGGGTTGATCCGCTCACACTTGTGAGGACCAGCCTGAGAATTGCGCATGTTGGCATCGCGCCCAGCAAGATGGCCACCGGGAGTAGTTTGACGGTGAGCCTCACGCTTGTGCTTTTGGAGCTTCGCAGGCGTCTCAAACCGTAGAGTACATCCGTGGTAAGTACAAGTGTAGGTACCACCGTCCGCGGAAGTATCCGCAGGACGGGTGACGCCCTCATTGACGGGCTGTGTAGTTATTTGGGACTGTCCTTGCGGCATGGCATGCGTTTCGCTACCGGTTGACTCCAGACTGGGGAGCGACGCTGAGAATTCCGGAATATGATTGACCAGGTTGGTATGCTGCTGATGCTGTTGCTGCTGCGACGGTTGGCGTCGGCCATTTTGATGCTGTGCAAAAGAAAACTGCTGGCGCACACCCGCAGCTTGTGTAGCATACTGATTCGGGAACGACTCCATCGGGGAGAAGTTCTGCTGAGGTCTGAACGAGGAAGAACTCTCTCGGCGAAGACCCAATGTGTCGCCAAGGTTCAAATCATTCGAGTTGGTCGCGAACAGCGATGGCATGTTCGCGTCGTCCCCTTCATTGAAGTCTAGAAGGGCATCCTTGGGTGACATAGTCTTGGGCTCTCCGTTAGCATCGTGCTGCGCCAAGCTGAGGCCATTCTGAGACAGCGGCATGCTCGTCGCCAGAGACGACTGCTGGAGAGTTGACGTGTTGAACTCAGCAGCTAGCGGTGAGTTCTGGCGGAAGGGCGAGCGTTCACGGCTAATGCCCATGACCGGTGACTGAGACCGTGCCGACATGTGGCCCTGGTTAGCAGCTTGGAGTCGATCTGCGAAGACGTTGCGGTGGTACGGCGCAAGGAGATGCTGATTCGAAGGCTGCTTGGGAATCTGCGGTGAGGGGATGATTGCAGGATTGTAGAGCTCGTCTTGATAGATGTCAGAGATAGTTCTGTTGAGCTTGGGAACACCCATTGAGAGACCGCCTCCGTTATGGCCGCCGTATTCTGGAAGCGCATCGAGACGTAAGTATTCATCCATCCACCTGTCAACGTCAAGAAATCGGTTCTCACCATTACTTATCGTCTTCGAAGCATCGTCGACCTCATCATATGTGGTTTGTGGTGTCACGGGTGAGTTGTGGCTCACACTGGACACAGAATTTGCTAACGAGTAGTCACTCTGTGACTGCTGCTGCTGTTGATGTTGCTGCTGCTCCAAGACCGCCCGTCTCATGGCCATCTCTGCTTCCGCATGGCTACCGTCGTGAGAAGATGGATCGTAGTTCTGGAAAGGTGCAGCCAGGAAGGAGTTTTGCACGGGGGTCTGTACTGGCGTAGGCAGAGACTGCACGCCTGTGCCGTTGTTGGAGGTCCGGCGAGAGCCTGCAGCGGGAGCAGATCTGGTCGACGGTGCGCTTGGCGATGGCTTCTTCTGCGAAAAGGTGTTCTGGAATCTGGCGGGGCCGAACGGCTGGAGACTGCTGTCCCCCCAACCGTGATTGCTTGGAACCGACTGTTGAGCCAACATGGGTGTGACAAAATGAGCAACTTGTTGCTGCTGCTGCTGTTGTTGTTGTTGTTGCTGCTGCTGAGCAGATGGTGAAGCTGATTGCTGAAACTGGTGAAGCGACGGATCGTACGATGAAGCGGGGGTCATCGAAGGCGCCTGGAAGAAGCTGTTGCCGTCAAAGACGGCCGAGTATTCTGTCGAGGCCGCCGTTGCCTGAGAATGGACGGTGGAGAAGGTCGGCGAGGAGAAGGTGGGAGACGACGGTGCGGAAGACGGCGGAGAGACGAACTGGAAGTCCGGGAGATACTGGAAGGGAGATTGTAGTCGAGGTTGCTGCTGGACGCACTGCAGCGAAGGATCCTGGATCAATTCGGGAGGAAACTGGTCGTCTTGTATGTGAACAGAGTCGTAGGTGTGGTGGTGGTTGAAGTAGGAAGAAGTAGAAGATGGTTCAGTGATGAGACCCTTACGTACTGAAGGGTGCATAAGCATAGTGGATTGTCTGGTAGACGGTGGATAAGACGTCAGTACAAGGTGGGTGGGTACTGGGGGGAATGATGAGCGAAACGAAGACTTTTGCCACCGCGGGCCTCGAGGGTTAAATATGGTTTGGCACTCACTCTGTCGTGACCCAGGGAATCCACACGGCCAAAGATCCGAAAATCGATTTTTAATTCCTGCGCGGAGTGTGGCCGTGCTAGCTCAGTTGCGGAAATAAAGGTCAGAGTAAGCGTCCGTGGGATGGGATACTGTGGTGGATGACTGGGCTGTTTAAGCCGGCCGCATGGGACAGAAGTGTCTGGAAACGTCCGGGTAGACAAAGACCCAATGGGATGGAAGACGGACAGATCAGTTCGACGTTGATTCCTTGTGATCGGAACTGGGTTTGTGAGCAGAGATTTCTTCTGAAAGTGTTGGATGCTTATTAGTCCCCTTGCCCCTGTGGTTGTGCTTCTGGAAGTGACTCGGTCGGAAGTGGTCACAGTATTTGGGAAGTATGAGTCGGAGATAGGATGGCTTACCGATTATGAGTCAACCGGCGAGGGAACGAGGAGTTGGGTAATTGATTGATAATACGGTGATTGCGTAGAGATAATGGGACAGGAGGATATTTATCAGAGTGACTGGAGAGACCAGAATGATATGGTATGATCTGATGCCGGTCGTAAGGGGAGTTTTACGGTATCGCGGGTGGGTTTGGGGATTGCTTTTATGACGTCGGCGCTGCTCTACTATCGATAAGTTGAGAGGATTCTTACCGCTAAGCGCAGCAGATTCTTCCCGGTCAGACCCTTGACAATACGAAGGAAAAGACCGCGCTAGTATTTATGGATCTGCAAACTGCACGGCCAGAGCCGATGCTGCATTATTGGATTATCCCAAGTTTGGAAACACCAAAATTCTTTTCTTTTCTCTTTCTACAGTTAAGCATTCACCAGCCACAGATCGCTTCCCCCCTTGCATTCCAATGTCTGATCTGGCAATCTCCAGCCACAGAAATGCTCCACATGCAAATAATGCAGCCACTGTCGGCCAACCCGATATCCTTCTTAATACCGAGCTGTGTCCGATAAATTTCCGCTCCTTACAGTATGCGCTGTGCGAATATCTCTGCAAGCGTTATTGCTGACAAATGTTGAAATGATTTTTTTTCTCTCTTCTCGTTGCTTCTCCTCGTTTCAGGCATAACAATTGCAACTCAAATGAGTAATCAACCCTCGGTCACTCGAGCAATGCTCTGTAACTGGAACATACCCGTAGACTCCACTGCCAGATCGCTGCAGATCTCCCCCCTTCAAATGCTGGGGCAACCAATCAGCCCGCAGATTCTACAGAGTACCGCGGCTGAGCCACACACACATCAAACTGCGACAGCTGGCAACCCAGAGTTAATGGATCAGAAAACTTTGATCCGTGGAGTACGGAGTAAATCGCACCTGCATTCCATTTATCCCACGAATATTTGAGAAGTCTGAAGGAGTGTTGCCCAATGCGTTTTCCTCCCTTGCAAGCCACATCATCTGTGGCTGATGCTCACACCCATAGTTATGTGGCAGTTGGATCGGCAACTAACGTAATCGGACACCGAGCTGCCACGGACACCGAGCTGCCACGTCATCCAC